>JAVQJD010038836.1:0-27838 GCA_036023655.1 Nannoperca australis | reverse complement strand
TTGGGTCTTTGTGTGTGTGGAAGTTGGTCTCGACCGGCTCCATGTGATTGAGTGCCCTGAGATAACTTTGTTATGATATGGCGCTATATAAATAAAATTGAATTGAATTGAATTACAGATCATGATGAAGTAGTCTGCTCTACAAAGCCAAACGGGCAAAAATAAAAATTGTGTTTTAGTGGTCAAGGTCTCAACTAGTGTCTGGAATCCATCTGAATGAAAATTATAGCTATTCAACAATATGACCTCTTAACAGCACAGTGGCTGTGCTTTGAAATCATGGAGTCTTGCTCATCAAACAACAACAATATCTAGTACTTCAACAAAAATAAAACTAGTAATGACAATAGTAACAGCACTATAATCAGTGAAACATTTGAAACACCTAAAGGGAAACCACTCCTTCGTTGGTTTCCCTTTAGGTGCTTTCCGAGTTATAGCTATTACGTTGTGATGATCTCGTATGTTGTGACATGTTATGTCAGTGTCTTTTTTATTGCTTTTAATGTTTTTAATACTTTTTATTTGTATTTATCGATCATTCATTTTTATCTTGCTTTGTTTTGCTTTCTGTTACATTGCTTTATGTGTGTGCTGCTTTTGCGTTCTCTGTCGAAGCACTTTGTAAACTCCGTTTTTTAAGCTGCCATATAAATAAAGTGATAAAGTTATTATCACTACACCCAATAGGAACATATATGCCATTGGAGCACATATCTATAACATTTGTAAAGATGTGATCTATGCAAGTAGATGTACCCTTACCATAACTATTTATATAAATTCTTGTTGGTTGATTAATGATTTGTGTTAAATAACATGCATTGAGAACTTTACTTTTTAGCGGACAGTCCTGCGACATCCAGTTTATGTTCACGCCACCTATTAGATACATTTCATGTACAGTGTCACAAATACTGTCAATCAAACTAATAATGGTTTAACATATGGTAAATTAACCTGTAACCACCTCCCCGCCTACAGCTGTGAAGTCTTGTCTCATCTTTATCAGAATATGAGTCTGAATGTATATAGCAACCCCTCCTTCATGCAAATTCCTATATTTTCTATAAACATTATAACCCTGTATATTGACTGCATCATCTGACAATGTATAATCAAGATGGGTTTTTGTTAAAATATGCTAAAATATGGATATTATTAGTAGTCAATACATATGTTATTTAAGCAAGTTTGGTTATAAAACTGCACAAATTAATATGAGCTAGTTTCTGTCTTTTCCCAGCCAATTTGGTAATACTGACATGCTTGATCAAAATTTTGATTTCACAAAGGCACTGACAAAAATCATTACTCCCAGAAGATCTGTCTGTATCATATTATACAGACAGGTCTTCTCATCTAACTCTTGGCAAGAAAACTAGTAAGTGTATTTCCTAAAGTGTTCGAAGTATTCCTCGAAACAGTGGTGATTTTCTGCATTCACTGTACAGTTTTCTATTATAAATGCATAATCATAAGTCCTTTGAACCTGAATTTGCTGTTGATCAGCCAACCTGTCTCAGTTAATGACAATTTCCCAGACAACTGTTGTAAACATATCGATCATTTGAGTAAATTGATTAAATGCAATATACGTAGACGTGGTGACTCAGACCTTCCTTTGTGTTGTCTTTTGCTCTGCAGCAGTACTGCCAGGCATGTTGACCTTGACCAGACAAGTGATGGAAGGTAACAAGTTGTGTCTTCCAAACATTTAAACATTTACCTGGTGTACCTGTTATTCTGAGCAACTTTCTAAAGGACAATCGAGCAGAAGACATGGCTTTTGATGGACACAGTGTCAGAACCCTGTAATCTGTGGCGACTTTCTGCCTCTTATCTTCAACCTTCGAATGTAACTCAGACCTACTGTCACCTTCGCAAGCCGACAGTGAGGTAAAGTGCACATCGTTATTTGAAACTGTTGGAAGTGGGCGAAAGACATTTGCTTTTGGGCTAAAGACCAATAGATACATGTTTAGCAATTCAAATCACTTTGCTTTACTGGCATGAATGTAACAACGACAATATTGCCAAAGCAATCTCGGCAACATGGCAAAGGACATTTTCTGACTTGAGTTTCTGACCAATTGAGGAGCAGCTGAACTTCAAGACCGGCTGTCAGTCATCTGTACCCTCATTGCCACTGGCTCAGAGGACGGTTGAGGAGTGCAAAAGGAGTGCATTTGGTGTTTTTCTACACATTTTACGTGCAATAGCCTTAAAGTGAGCATGCGTTAAAAGAGGTTGTTCTCAACTTCATCCACCAGAATGAGGCTGACTTGTCTTTCTTTTTCTTCAAGAACATTGAGAGGACTGTCTGCCTTTTCACCCTTGCCTTTGTTCTTCATGTCATATTATTCTTGACTTTAGCTTAAATGCATAAACATTAGTTACATCTATTGTCAGGGCTTCAAGGATTGTGTCTTATCTCCTTTAGTCCTATTGTTGGAGTCATAATACTGTATGCCTTTGTTAATGCGGAGAGATGAGGCCTTTACCTGTCAGCTAAACTAGAATTAAAACGTGTGTTTCTGTAGAGTAAGCCATTACACACATATGTGTTTCTTGTGTGTTAAATTGACAATAATGAAATGAATAATGAATAATAGAGTGTTGGATGAGTGTTAAGGTAAAGTATTATAATCTTACAATCTAGTTAAGTATACTGTGCGCTAGCCTTTCTATCTTATCAATGTCAGCCTTTGTTCTGTGGTATGTTTATCCTGACACATATATGCCTCTCTCACAGATACAGAATTCCGTTTACTCTGCAAACTAAGCCAAGATAAGATTTTGTGCTGGATTGTGTCTCTATTGAATGGATGAGTCCAAACAAAATGCTACAGGGATGCTTGGGTAATTGTTTTAACCGATCTGTAGCAGTGTTGTATCTAGAGCCATCTTCTGTGTTAAAACTGCCACTGCTGACCACAGATATGGCACAATGCTGCATGTCTCATCTCATGATCAGACTGATTTCCTCTGATACCATTGTCGGATGCTCCAGTATGGGATCAGCATGTCCTGTTTGTGTACTTAAGCATGATGAAATGGGATTGTACCTGTGATCCTATCAGTTTCTCTTATTGTACTCATGTTTGGATGCAGCATTTGACCTGAGGGCTGATGATTATAAAAGCAAAGGCATATCATCAGTGGGTTTTTTTTTATTTTTAATCGCTCATCAGTTCCATTTGGGTGCTGAGATATTGTTCCGGGCATTCGAGAGGTATAATGACTATGCACTAATTAGAAAGCAGACAGGATGTGGCAGAGCAGGTACAGGTGAAGGAGAAGTACTGTGCACACAGAAGGACTGCAGGGCTCTGTGCAAAGGTCAGACGAGGCAGCTGTGTTCCCACTGTGAAGGATAGTATATGACACAAGGACAGAGCCGGTGACCCAACACTCAAAGTGTCCTGACACACTGCGCTCTGCTTGGCATACCTTTCATACGACACACCTGGTTTCTGACCGCATGTGGCAGAAGATTGCCTTTGAGGCTTTCTGCCATAAAGGCTTTCCAACATGTGGTTGATATTGGTGCAGTTTGGTTTACGCACCAAAAGCACGTTCTGTTGTTCAACGTTGACTTATTATTTTTAGCTAAATGTTTATCTGATTGTTTCCTAAACCAAACCAAATGGTTTTGGTGCCTAAACCTCACAAAACTACGACCACAGTACTGCCAGAAAGCCTTTTTTACACGTGGTTAACTGTGTAAAATGTTGCGGTTAGGTTAGGTATGGGCACCAAATCTACTTGGTTAGGTTTAGGAAAAGATCATGGTTTGGATAAAATGAATAAGTTAAGTTTTACACGGGACACAAACAGCAGTCTCCTGGGAGAAAGACCGGTGTCTGACTCATTGATTCACACCAATCTCCTCACTGCATGGACTTTGTTGTTCTTTATACTATGTGCCCAGACTTCCTAAAGCCTTGAAGGCTGACCTGCTTTTTTTCATCAACATGAGCAGTTCCCTTGATCGCAGCGAAAGGCAACTTTTTGAAAATGTTAAAAGCCATTGCCCAGCATAACGTGATAAAAGGACACTCCACACATCATTCTCATGCAGAAATGTACAGATGAAGCTAATAGAGTGACACCACAGGCTCCAATACTTGGTACTGCTGGTACTAGTGTAGCTTCAAAGATAAAGTAATGAAAACTAACCATTGTATGGAGTAAAAAGTACATTCTAGTTTTAAAAAGCAAGTTACTGTTCTACAACTAGGCATTTTGGGCACTGGTGGTAATCAAAACAGTAAATCTGGAAGTGCACCTATTGAGCTGTACAAGATGCTTGATTCTCTTGTGAGAACAGAGAAAGGACGGGAGCAGGATATTTATTGTCCATGGGGTCCTGTGAAGATGAGAACGCGTTTGGTGATTTCATTAATGAGTTTTGTTGCATTGAGTGATCACTGTAAGAGGGTCTCCACAGTCAACAATGGTGGAAAATGTAATTAATCTAATAGTAATTATTCATTGGAGCTTCACTTGAAGGTTGACTTTGCGAAGATGGTGGTTGCCTGATGGTGGTTGATGCCATTGCCTCGAGTTTTGACAGGACTGTCAGACAGTGTTTGACATTGTGGAAGTCTACACTCAACCAGCATTTATTCTGCATCAGCACAGCGAGAACAGTTTTTTTTGCTAGTATTTGTAAGTTAAGTTTTGTGACTGGAGCATTATTTTGACCAGCCAGTTTCCAGACCCTTTTTTATTGCTTCCTGACTGAGAAAGAAGCTAATTATTGATTTTAACAGAAATTCCTCTAGGGACCGGAGCAAAAGTGCAGTTTAGTGTGGCTCATTAAGTAAACAGGAAACTGTTTTTTCCATTTGGACTGAATTTACTTTCAAATGTCTGTTAGTAAATTATAACTCCCAACTCCCCATCCCAGCACTAACAGTGGACAGTGCAAACTTCCTAGCCTCGCTTGCGTTAATAGCGTTAACTGTGAGCTATTAACGTTAATAGCTCACACCGTTCAGATTAGATGTAACTGATGTGCAGAGTCCAGGCGGAGTCACAGAATAACATGTTGAGTGCTCAAATCACAGATGGGACTGGCAGCAAAATGGAACGACTCACAACATAATCCAACCCAGATGGTTATTCGTGGTTACTATGTAAAAAACATTTGTGAAACTTAACTTTCCTCTTTTGAGCTAAGAAGTCAAGTCATAAATATACAGTATTTGCTGATTTGTTAAAAAAAATTGATTTGATTTTCGGTTTGACTTTTGAATTGCATTATAACGATAATTATTTAATTAAGTCTAGAATAGCCTTTGTTTACGACCCGGTCTCTTTATTTCCATTTCATGCAAGCTGATATAAACCATGAACTGAACAGTGACAGGATCTACACGTCATTTTTATCAGGACATCTGGCCTAGCAGAATATTATATTCCAGATACACTTTAGCACTTAAACAGCAGACTTATTTTCCAATGAATCAGTGGTTCATTACATCAGAGAAAGTATCAAAAGCAGTGAACTGGCCGCTTTGGTGACCCTAGATAACTTTGAGCCGATCGCTGGCCCTCGTGGCGGCGACGTCTCATTTAAATGTCTGCCCTATCAACTTTCGATGGGAAGCAAGAAATGTAGTTTGTGTTTTGACCGTTACTATACAGCAACACACAGAGAACTCAGCCTGCAGTGTCTTTCCAGGATGGTAAGGGAACACCAAGTTTCTGCATGTCAGCTCTGCTCAAGATCCTCAGTTTGCCTTTCCTTTTCATCGTGCATCATACTACTTGTTGTGTTGGACTGGTGTCTGATAAACATTCATCCCTTCATCCCAACCTTTCAGTGCCAACATAGTGCCCCCCTTCTTCCCTGTGTGTCTCTGTTGCTGTGTTCGTGGAAGGATTACCAGCTGGGCATGTGGAGTACATGGACTAAAGCCTCAGACTGTGCGCCAAGGAATCTTTTTGGCATCACTGCATGAATTTGTAATATCTCGTGAACTGCACTTGGAATATGAGTCTACGATGGTTGTGTTGCAGTAATCTGTGAGGGCTCAGGCTCTTATTTTTGCTGCATCATGTTGTCGTGATTCCATAATTATTCCCATTGGTATTTTGTTACTGCCTTTACATGTTGATACTTCCTAGAAAGTGTACTGGGTATTTGCTATTGTTTGGATCATTTCTAATAGGCTTACATTGAAGGTGATAAATGAATTAACGCTATTGATTTCAGCCTGATCCCAACATTCAGCATGCACTAAACCTTTGCTATCTTGAAGGGGATTTTGTAGTGGGTGGTTGTTTTATGTGATGTTGCTTCATGTGCAAATGTTTTATTTTTTTAATTAATTATTAACTTTCTGGACTTAGCTTATACTTTGCAGTGCCAATTAATTAAATGTTGTGAAGATGTATCGGTTTCTTGTGCCCACCGAGTTTAATTACTGTGATTTGCTTTGAAATGCAGTATGGTTATATACTATTAACGTTAGCATTATTATTGAGTAAGTAAGGAACTCTAAAAATAGGATATTTTATAGCATCTTTCTAGAGGAAAGATGTCACAAAGTGTTTCACAAAATAAATAAAGCATCCAACAGACATAAAAAGGTGTCCACAGATCTTAACTTCAAAGAGAAAGAATTTAAAAGTTTAGGAGCCACAATGTCAAAAGCAGTCCCCTTTAGGTTTAAGTCGAAGAACAATCAACAAACCCCAATAAGAGGACCATAGAGACCTGCTGGTATTAGGGCTGCAGTAGATCTCAAATACAGGCAGGTGCCAGATCATGCAGAGCTTTATCAGTGATTACTAGAACCTTGAATTGGACCTGGTCAAAAGCTTAGCAGCAGCTCTTTGGGCCACTTGAGGACGCAGGGATGTTTTGCTGAGGCAGGTGGAGAGGGAGTTACAATAGTTAAAGAGAAAAAAGCATGAATTATAATTTCCATCGCTGCTTGGCATTGAGATTTGCAATGTTTCTCAGCTGGAAAAAAACAAGGACTGTATAATGTACTTAACACAAGACAGATAATGATTTGAGTACAATAACTTGAAAAGGCTAACTTTCTAAAAAGGTTTTAGGTGTGGTTGCACCACGATGCCACCGGAGCCCTATTGCGTCTGAGGAGCATGCTGTCACGCCTTAAAAATATATGTGTTTGTGTGTTTGTGCACAGATTTTATTATAATATACCTTGAAACATTATTGTATCACAAAATTGTTTTTATTTTCTATGAATTAAGGTCAATTATTAATCTCCTCTTCATTAAAAGCTAAAGCTAATCATTTGTGAGAAAATATATAAAAAATATAAAAATAAAAAGGAAATGAAATGCTTCAATCAAGAAGAGTTAACTCTCTCAGAACAGCAATATACTGTTCCTTAGTCTTTATTTAGTCCCTCCGTCTACCTGTTTAGTCTTCCATCAATCCAATATCCAACTTCACTGTCTTTATTTAAAGGCCAGTTCTGTTGTTTCTTCCCCGATGTGCAGTGTAAATGTGTGCTGTGTTATTTATGCTATGCTGCCCAGGTAGTGTGTTTGTTTGATGAGATCTCATAAGCTTATCTGTGTAGTGTTGGGAGTGCCCTCTAATGACCAAATCATGGAACAACCATAGTGAATTTGACAACATGTCAAAGGTGGATGTGTAAATTAGGAAATAAATGGATTTGAATAATAACTCTGAGGTGAACTCACTATAAAAATACATTTATCCTGTTTTAGGAAGATGGCCACAGATGATTAACATTAAAATATATAAAATAACTGTTTAAATAATTGTAATAATTGTATTGTATTTGCTTTGTGGCTCAGTACCATCCACCAAACTCTCTGCTTAATAAAGCACTCAGCCACCATTAATGCTTTCAGACTAGAATTTCACATGCAGGGTAAAGTGTCTATAACAAAATAATGACTTAAAGACTAGACAGGCAGAAGTACAGATGATGAGTCCAGGGATGTTGTGGTCAGTGGCCTAATGTAACTGACAGCAGACACGCTGAATGTAATAATATAATGAAACGCTGCATAATGACTGACAAAGAAAGTGTATTTAATGTGGATCAGTCACATCTGGCCTCAGCTGATCCTGTTAAAAAGATCAGTATCAGTGATACCGTCTGTTTAATACTTTTGACCACTTTGCAGCTGTCAGTGTTCAGAAACCTAAACACAGACAAATGTTCTACATGGCTTCTACAATGCACTGGAACTACTGGAGCTAGAGACATTTATTAAGTATGTGCCACAACCATCAGTCAAAAACAGCTTTGGTTCGAAAAATATACGTCTCACAAAGCAGCAACATTGGTCTAAGTCCATGATGTTTCTAGGTAAAATGTTATTTAAGGCATTTTACATTGTAGCCTATGGAAGATCTTTTTTACTTTTAATTTGTGTGAAAATAGCATGTCAACACATGCTATTTTATCTTTGCCACTGTTGATTTGATGTAATTTTTGTGTAAACTGTTGGATTAAATAAGCATCAAACCTTTTGTGGTAGAAAAAATAATTTTTAAAAATGGTGTCTTTGGCTACATAAGATATGAAAAACCATCAAATACACGAGTAACTATGTGCTATTGAAAAGAGGAGTAACTAGGGCTTCTATTTTGTTACTTAGATTTAAACTCAGTAAATAAATGATTAAATCATATTCAGAAGAACATCTATTTTAAGTGTTCATGCTTCTCCTTTTTTGACTATACTGTGAAAGGGGTTAAATTGAGCGTTTCAAGATTTCAAAGATCAAAGATCAATAAGTTGATGGACATTTATCGTTCCTTTCTCCCTGCAGTAAGTGTTGGGGGGTAACACATTGTGCAGCTTAACAGATCAGGCTGTGGCACTGTGAATAGCACAACAGCGTCGTATTCATAACGTCTCTTGTGGACATGGTAAACACAGCACCACCCTCTATCTCTTCTCTGTCTGTTTTGTGCTGCTTTGTAAAGCTATAAAATCAATGAATAGCATTGGCCAATCAGGGTATTACTATGGAAACTGCACTTTCTCTCATTGTGAAACTGCTGGCATGAGGGGCCACATGCCTCAGCAACCCAGCTAATCTTGTAACATCCCAGGTGTCTTATTTGGGTTTCTAATTGCAGAGATATGAGCTTTTCCCACACGGTTTCAACAGCTGACATACAGCAATTTATGGGCAGAATATTATCCAAAATATATGTTCATGACCCTGAAGGAGACGCAATAATGCAAGTGTATACACCTTACAAGTCTGATGAGACATCTTGTTGTTTTCGATCATGGTTCTATGCACTTTATGTAAAGCTCTTATTTGGATTAAAGTGTCTGCTAAATGCCTAAATGTAATGTAATGTATAGACAAAAAATTGTGATTGCTATCAGAATTAAGTAAATGCACATAGAATTTTCTTGGTGTCAAATAAAAATGTTACCTGATTATTGTTTTTTACAGGATGTTTTGTATTGCATACAGCACCATAACATTTCTGAGGCTTTTGGAGAAAGAGCCTCCTTATTGTAAAGAAAAACAACAATAAATTGATCACCTGTATATACCCACACATGTTTAATGTCTTAGCATTGTAAAAACAAATATACGGTATGGTTTATGAAAGCAGACACATACATTGTGGCTTACATGTGTTTACCATATTTTACATGGAGGGATATTTCAGCGGTACAATTGGCTAGCATGGCTCTCCGAGAAAATAAACAACTTTTACTGCCTTCTCCAACTAAACAATATTGAATTGATTTTCAGCATGCCCACACTAAGTAATCCTGTTTGTGTAGTGATTTTTAGAGCATTGAAAGGAATAAAAGGAAAAGGTAGATTTTTTGAAAGCAGCCCCATTTTAAGCAGGTATACAATTGAAAGTGGAGATTATTAACCTGCGGCAAGCAAACAGAGAGCTCTCAGATAACGAGAGAAAGCAGATGCCTCGGCTACATTCCCCCAGTTCAGCGTCTCCAGAAACACATACCCTGTGTCCTCGAAGAGCTCAACAAAACGCAAAATGAGTTCTTTTTCAGGTCTCATTATCCCTGCAAAGAACATGTTTCGCTATGTCATCTGTCTTTTTTTTGAACACCAAAAATGTAAACAATGGAGTATTCACCTTGCTCTCTCTTAACAGATTTTGTGTAGACTGGTGTCAAACAAGAAGAATGGAGAGGTCTGCACTCACTTTGTGTTTTCCTTTTCTTTTCTTAGAAAAACAAAGTGAGGTGATTAAACTAGTTGTTAGTGTTTGTGCACCGGTGGTAAGGTACAAAACTATTGGAGCTACAATTCCCTACACTGATGGCAGGGTGAATAAAAGCATGAGGTGGTTTAAATGGAAACATGATAGTGTTTTATGATTTGACAGTGGTTAAGGTTGGGTGAGGCTTAGGCACAAAAACCATTTGGTTAGGGTTTGTGTTAGGCAGATTAAAGCCACATGTAACAGTAATGCTGAAATCGTTGTCAGTTGAAGTCTGACAGAATTTCTACAAGTGAATTTTTACAGTAAAGCAGTGTTGAGAAACTAAATAATACATTTAATTTAGATGGAGAGAATGAAGACTTTTTCTCACCTGATACCTCAACATATCGACTGACACTCAGTTCAGAATACCAGTATTCTTTTTGTCACAAATGCTTTATCAGCGTGGACCTCAATATTTTTTATGTAAGGTAACATAAAGGATTGCTGACACAAAGCTCTAAATCGGCAGCCCTCAGTAACTGACTGTACTACCAGCAGAAACACTTGATTTTTACAAATGTTGTCAATGACATTGACAAAGACATTGTATAAGAAACTGCAACTGATCCACATTGAATTCAGTGTCGGTTACATCATCATTTGATACCCGATCCAGTGGACCAGATATGTGCAAATACACGATGTCATCAGATTGCACTTTCAACCTCATATCCTGCAAATAAGAGTTTGATTACCCGTTTTTTTTATTTTCTGTTAGAGATGTTGCAACATTGAATCATTCAAAATAAAGAAACTGGTTGCATTTGGCTCAGTATCTTAATATTTCTGATGTCCCATTAAGCTTGGAAAGACAGATTGGGCCTTTAACAGTTCAACCTTGTACCGGCATTGAAATGGATTGAATCATTATTTTTAGCATAACATTCACTCTAGACCCTCTGCAGACCACTCTGTTCCTTAATTTGAGGACTAGAATATGACTCATCTCATCATAATCTTTTAAGGCGCTCCAAATTACATTACAAACAAGGTCAGAGCACATTCAGAAATAATAAGATTTCGATAATCATTTTTAATCCCCCCCAACACCCACCACCCACCACCTCACCCCCATGCGCTGTTACACCACAAGACAAATTGCGTTGTTTATTTATTTTCCATCAGTGCTGTTGCAACCGCAGCCCCCCCCCCCCTTCCTCTCCGCCCCCCCAAAGCCCATGTTGTTGAGTTGAGCTCGAGCTGTCTGCCTGCAACATAAGACAGTGGAAACAATCTCGCCCTTACCCCACAATGCACTTGGGTCAGGTTCATTTTGGTGTGACCACGGGATTGGTCCCTCTGGGAGCAATTAGTTCTCACTAAAGGATCTGGGATGGTGGGAGCAGCGAGATGTCAAACAATGGCTTCACCCTTCGTCAGCTAAACGCCTGTTACCCTCGGCTCCTGAGAGGGTGAATTGCAACTGTTTTGTGTGTCTGCGTGACTACTCCCCAGCTGCATTCACTGTGGCTCAGAGGGATTTCAGACTCTGTTCATCATAACCTGTGTGATGGGAGGTTTGTGTGTGTGTGTGTGTGTATAGGCATCAAGTGACTGAGTTGCTTAAGTAAAAGTAATAAAACAATTGTGTTGTGTTGAAATGCATTCACCCGTGAACCACAAGGTGTTCAAAGGTAGCGAAACCCTCAGACATGCATCAAGCTTGTTTTCTTTTATTCTTTGCATCAAAACCTTGACGAAGGGAAGAACGTCGGATCTGAGCTCGAAAACTATCTGCCAGCTCCGTCTTAAAAACTGATGCAAAGTAGATGAAACTTTTCAGAAATAACAATGCCTATCCTCTTCTTCAAAGCCTCATTCATCTCTGTCAGCCCCCTTTCAGCACTGACAATTTATTCATCACAGGAATAAAGTGCTCCAGATTTGTTCCTGGGATTCAAAAGCAAAGATTTCAATGCTCTTTCTATAAGATAATAATGTAAATCCCTGCTTATAGCTGATGTTGCCTTAATTAACATGTTGTGAGAATAACGTCAGCTCTGACAACACTGATGAAAGTTTTGGCGTATTACAACATTCTTTTCATCTGAAGCACAAAGACACCTAGTGACAGGAATTCTATTCGTTTGGCAACGAGAAAAGACCAGTTGTTATGGTTACAAGTTATAAATAGAGCAGCTAGGAGTGTAGGTGACAAGGGAGCAGAGTTTCAGGATGAAAGATGCAGATGAAATCCACCCCAAAATACCTTGCTACAGAGCTGCTAACTTGCAGGGCAACATCCACGCAGGCAGACTTGGAAACATCAGCCACGAAAAAACTGCATCAGTTAAAGCTCACCTGAACATCGTCTGTTTTAATTTCTATTACCCGTTGCTGCTTTGCCAGCATGATATCCATAGCAAGAACTGTGTTAATGGCTACTGTGAGAATCCAGTTTTAAAGTTCAGTCTTGAAATAGAGCAGCAGCGAGATATGGACGGTTTGTCTTGTCTGCTACAGCTTCTGTCCCTCAGCCTCCCCTGTGATTTTTGGCATTTGTGTCATGCACATTGTTCTCTGCCCCAGTGCCCAGCACCGAGGGCCTCCCTGATATAGCCCGTAATTAGAAGCAGCTCAAGGATTTAATGAAGAGGCGCTCACTTGATGGCAGCAGCGCTTGAGACATTGCCAGTGGCTCTGACTTCAAAGCTGGAGATATGGCTCGTCAGCAAAGGCCGGGGAAAAGCAGCACTAAGATAACAAGTCATGGCTTTCTTTTGATTTGTGGCATGCCAGGGCACTTACTATATAGGTTTGAAGCCAGCAAGGGCATGCAAATGGTTGATCAGTGTGGCATTGCGCTACTGGGCAACGAGTATCATCAGCAATACAGCCCAGTAATGAAGTGAGTGGGAAGCAAGATAAGATAGGCTGCGTGAATTTCCTCTCCCTGCTGATTCCTAGTTGGTAAGTACCAGGATCACTCCCTATCATCTACTTTAGAGTGCAATGCCTTCCAGAAACAAACTCTGGAGGAGCTTTGTGATCAACCGAAAAGGGTTGGAGGAGGAGGGTATGTTTCAAAGTCATTTTCAACTCTCTTTGACTGCTCCAAAACTAAAAAAAAATACCAGTTCCTCAGGAAAAGTTAAATGACATTTGCAATGTATGAATGAATATTAATGACAGTTGTCAGGCTATATTACTACTACTATATTACTGTTTGTTTGTAAGGTATTGGTTAAGTGCTGTGTTAATCATACAGTATATGGTGTTGTGTGCTGGTTTGTGTAATAGAGTGGATAATGTCTGCATTGCTTAAGGGTTTCCACCCCCACATTCATTTCATATTAACTACACTATACTTTACCCCACTTATAACATACTTTTTCACTTTGAGATGCCCTCAAATTGCATTTCGCTGTTTTTTTATTCCCTTTTTAAACTGTTACATAAGATCGTTCCATAGGGTGATATACTGTACACTTCTATACACCCTGACTTTGAAGCCTTCGAGGGAAGGATTTAAGAGATCAGGCGTCTTGTTTTCTAAATTATAAATCTCTAGATCTGATTACAAATGTCTCCTAATCTCAAATGAGGAGCAAACGACAGAAGCTCTATTTCACGGTGTTCAAAACTGTTTCAGTAACACTATCATTATCTTTCCCCAGATCATCCCTGTCACCAAAGAAAGACCACTTGGGGTTTTAAAAAAAAACTCTGATGGCAAAAAGTCTGTTGAAAAAAGATACTATGTCTTCAAACATGGAATTACACTATATCCAACATGATTAAGTTCAAAGAATGGAAAGTTGAGGTAGACTTTCTTAGTTTGCTTTCTGTTTCTTTCTGTTAGCTCAAAGCAGATCTAGGGGATTCGTTTTACACACACACACACACACACACACACATATATATATATATATATATATATATATATATATATATATATAGAGAGAGAGAGAGAGAGAGAGAGAGAGAGAGAGAGAGAGCCTTTTGAGGATCACGCACAACCCCTTTCGTTCACAGTTGTTTTCATCTTTTAAACAACCAGTACTTTGGGCCCACATAAAGAAGATGCAAGATGCATTCCTGAGCAGTATGGAGCCAGATCAGTGGCAGTTACATATGGCATTGAAAAGAAAATTTGGCTTTGAAAACAGAACCTGAACTTTTTTTTTTTTTACATTCTGATGTGTTTTTCAGTGACAATGTTCTGATATTTTCTTCATGTCACTCTTTTTTCAGTGACGGCTTCTTTTTGACGATGTCAGTTTTTCCGTTTCAACTCCCTGTCACTGTTTTGGCATGGAGAGGAGGGGCTTGCTCACACAGAACCGGGCTGGATTAAATTTAACTGATGTTTTGCTAGTCTGGCAGAGGTCCACTGGAACGAGCGCTAACCTTTGCTAATAGCTAGCTAACGTTAGGTTACATCCACGGTTGTACGTGAGCAAACAGCAGCAGAGACAAACAGACTTAGCTGCGGTTTGGGAGTTCCAGGTGAACTCATGAAATCCCTAAATATGCGGCCTTTCACTCATCCATCAATAGAAAGACTGCCATAAAAGGAATAAGGAAGTAATGCAGCCTCAGGTTTCTCTGCTTCCAATCTATTGTATGTATTGAAATGACAAACTGTGCTTATATTTACATGCAGAAAGTAATATGTCCAGCACATATTTAGTCATTAAGCACATTTACCATCCAGATCAACATGTTACCCTTAACCTGACCAGAGCACAGAGGTCTGTTTGTGCTCTCTGGCCTCCTGTGTTTGGCGATGCCTTCATTCAGTCCCAGAGGAGGACGTAAAGTGTCTCCTGTGTGATTTGCATGACGCTGTCCACTGTATCATGAGTGGAGCTTTTCCTGAAAATGTGTGCTGGATGTCCCAGTCCGTTTGACATTACTGATGAATGTATATTACAGTGCATGTTTACGTACAAGGATTTTGACTTGGATCAGTTTTTCTGTTAAACATCATCAATGTAAGAAACCTGTGTATGTTTAATTTGGTAAGAATTTGTCTGATAGACTATGTTTAAAATTATATGCAGGGCTATAACGAATGCTTATTTCATTAGCAAAGGAACGTGCACATTTTTGGGGCATTTTTTTCTTTTAAAATGACTTCAATGAATAACCAGTTATCAAAAGTGTTGCTGATAACTTTCCTATTGATTGACCAAACGATTAAAAAGCTAAATGTTTCATACGGATACAACACCATGTGCTTTCTCTCTCCTTTGTATTAACTGAAAAAGTGTTTTGTCAGCCACTGCTGGCT
This sequence comes from Nannoperca australis, assembly GCA_036023655.1. Taxonomy (NCBI): domain Eukaryota; kingdom Metazoa; phylum Chordata; class Actinopteri; order Centrarchiformes; family Percichthyidae; genus Nannoperca; species Nannoperca australis. The sequence continues at coordinate 12,359 of JAVQJD010038836.1, read as the reverse complement.
GTGCACTCTTGAATGTATGACAATTGAATAAAAGCTTTCTGCATTCAGCAAGCACCTATTCTACTAGTTTACGTTTCACCCTGTTCACATTAATCAATTGGCAGGAGATAACTCTAGGTTTTGCCTTGTACACTTATTCATGATAAAAAAAAAACTTTTGCCTTCATTCTCTGGTTAAATTATATTAATATTTTAATCTCATATTATCTCTGGCAGGAGAGGCAATTATTTTGTGGTGATGGAGTGTCACAGCTAAATGAATAACCAGTCGTCACAGCACACAGCCGAGGACAGGGGGCATCGCTGTGTGAATATAAAGCCCAATATATCCGCAATTAACTTCTACCCTCCATTCCCCTCCAAAGCGTAAATAACATTTATGTTCCACAGTTTCTATCAGTTGAGCTTGTTCTGCAGGGTTAGGCATATTATCAACTCATTACAATGGCACCCACACACAGGCTCCTTTATTCTCATTAATCCACAAACTCTCACTTCCCTCATCTAATGAGTATTTATGACCCAGGACAATTTGCTGTGATATAAGAAACTACACATGCAATATATTTTATATTTGGGACATTTACCCTGATGCTGAAGTTTAAAATAGTACGGAAATAAAACAATAAATCAGGACATGTACAGACTATAGTGGCATACTGATGGATGATAATTCAGTATACTCCAAACACAAAAATAATGCAAAACCTCAATGGTTACTTGTCATTTCCTTATACTGACGTATCAGCCTATCACAATTTACTTCTAGCACTTCCCCACCTAGCCATCTCTCACCTACTTTGTTAGTCTGGAAATCCCACGTAATGAACAAAGTAGCAAGGATAGTGTCCTTCTTAGGTTTTTCAGTTTCCATTTTAGTTTTGAGACTGTATTCACTACGTAGAATAAACTAATCTAAATTAGTGTACTTTAATCATTTTCTCTGCAGTGTACCACACAAACTCTAAGATTATACTCACCCTCACAGCTGTTCACTTTTCAACCAAACTAACTATGATGTTAGATTGACAAACACTGCTTCTTTTAATGTCATATTCTTTCTCTTTTATTGGTCCATGAACACATAACTGGCCTTCAGACTGCCGTGTACACATAGTATGTAGAGCAAGGAGATGTGCAGATTAAAGTTGTGGGTGGTGAGGAGAGGAGAGCGACAGAGACAACAGAAGAGAAAGGCTTTCTGTGTGTGTCTGCGTGTGTTTGCTCATGTTGCTCTTTCAGACAGAACACCGGGCTTTTCCAGCCTGATGAAACCAACACAGGAGCTGCAGTTGATATATAGTGTGTGTTTGTGTGTGTGTGTGTGTGTGTGTGTGTGTGACTTTGAGGCAAATCCTATTAACATCACCAATAACTTTTGCAAACTAAATAGCAAAACACTGTAGGTCTCTCATTGTCTTCTTAAACAACACAATGCACACTTTCTGATTTGATGTGTGTCACAAAGTGACTTACAAACATGTAATGTAATATGGTTTGTGGTTTGTCTGGAGTAATATGAATCGGCTGCAGGGAACAAGCAGCCCAAACGACAGTGTTATGGGAATTACAAGAACAACGGGACCCTGACAGATGGTGTGAGGCAGGTAGGTGTTGGAACAGTGCGTTTATTTTATAACAGCTGCAAGTATATGACATACACTGAAGTGTTTAATCAGCTTCTGTAAGGAAATCTGTAAGGAAATTTGATCAAACTTAATATTTGTACATTCTGTTACTTATGAATTGTGTTCAGTTTGAAACATGCAAGGGCAAAAATGACGTCACTGCAGCTCTCACAAAGCACGTCAAAGGAGAGCAAATCAGAAAACTGCGGAGGAGTAATAACAGTAAAGCAGGAGTGGAAGGAAACACTCTGCATGCGTAGCCTCTGCGCCACACTAATTTCTGACTCCGTCATTTCCGATATTTAAAAGAAATGTTTTCATTAATTATTTTTGGTTTTCAATTTAATTTTGCTTATTTCCCTTAAATGCCATTCCATTATTTGTGTGTCATTTAATTCTGAAACATTTTTGGTCCGTTTTATTTTTCTCTTTAATATTTCATCTTAATAAGTATACATTTTCATTTTGGGTTAAATGAGGCCCAATTATTCAGTGTGCCACAATGTTATTGGATGACAAAAGCGACATAACAAACCTTGACCTCTTTGCTCTGGTTGTCTCTCTCAGCCTGTGAAATGTCTCTCACAGAAATCTCAGACAGCTGTGGACAATGAAAGGGTCTTTACACTGTAGTAAGTCCACAACAGATTCAGGGTCACAGCTTTTCTACAGCTCCCCTTTAAGTCCTTGTGTGTTGATTTTGATTGACTGTACGTCTAAGAGAAGCGTTTGTGTCATTTTGAAATGAAAACAGATGGCTTCCATTCTTTCTACTCCTGCGCTGTTAAACCTGAAGGACATTTGAGGGTAATAATGACTGATCTGCGAAATGGGACGCTGGCACAGCTGACCTACACTGGAAAGAAGTTGCATAATAATTGTAATTATTTAACAGCTAAAGTGAGAGGCTTTAGAGCAATCCAGTTTTAGAATTTGATGAGGATAAATCCTGATTAAATATGTGTGCTGTCCCTAATCCTCTTCAATCATAAACAGCTGTCCTGGGTTATGTGACTGTTGCTTAACCTGCCGAGAGAGCAGCCTTTGATCTGGATTTAGCACTGCCCACACTAACCTGATTCCTTTTCCCCACCATCTGTCATACTTTTATTCCCCTTGTTGCTTAAAACACATTTAAAGTACATTCGGAAAACTACACAGCATCAAAAAGAGGTTTTACTATTTATTTGTTTTTTAAGCCTTGCTTTAAGCACACTTCCCTAAGCATGCGCACACAAACGTGTCCTGGTGGTTGCAGTATTCTGACTTATCCCCACTGACGCATCTGAGTGCTACTGAGTGCAACGGCATTCATCAATTTCATTAAGTCAGTTACAGACCAGTATAATGTATGCCAGTTCTTGTAACCTGCAGGGAAATAGTTTTGCTGTTTGAGCTAATTATCTTGGTCGAACACAGTGTTTACATGTGTGAAGGTCAAGGTTGGAATTTACCCTGAAGACCCTCTGGTGTAAATTTACATGCAAAAGATATAAAGAATATGAGCTCTATCCTGCCACATTTATTCCCTTCTTAAGTAACAGCAAATGTCTCAGTTGCCACTGTTTTACATTCAGCTCAAAAATCCTGCTATTGAATTAAAAGCTTTCACTGGAACTGTGCAATTTTCCCAAAGGACAACCTTTTGTGTTCCCATTTTGTCTCATTGCCATTTTGACAGTCCTCATACGATGCTGTATTCAGGTATGGTAAGTTTCCACTTCTTGATTTATTAACAGTAACTAAGGGATTGGAACTGTAAAACAACAGGAACAAGAACCGTAATTAATAAAAATAGATAGAATAGCATATCGAAGTTACTTTCATCAGTCAACTCCTTTTCTATACCTTCTTAACACTTCTACCAGTTCACTGTGACTAGGTGGTCCAGTTTAAATCCACTAACCTGCTGTAATCACTGATGTATCAGTTGCAAGTCGATGTGAAAATGTGAATTTACACTACACTACACAAAAAAAAACTACAAGCCCTCCCTAAACAGCTTGATTTAATTGATGTGGCCATCAGTGGACGACGGCAGTTGTGAAGCATATAAACCAATTCTTATAACATGGGTAAACTGATCTGACATCCTTGCTTAATAGGACGGGCTGCAGCTCTGAAACAACATTGTCAGCATTTCATGAATAAATGCAACCCCATCGCCACCAGACAAGAACGCTGATATTGATAAATTCTGCAAAACCCCAGATTATGTTCAATGACAGTGTTTTTTTTATGTCCACTGACAACTTGTTCCCATATGTCTTTGGTTTCTTGCTCATGATAACTATAGTATGGTTAAAGTTAGGAAGAGATTGTGGTTACAGTTCATAAAAAGGCTATAAGATGTTAATTGTAGGTCCATGCACTATTCTCCCTGCATTGGTACTGAACATTGCACTGTGTGTAAGACTTGCACTGAGGTGCAGAATCATCCAATATGAACTTAATATCTTGCGATACTTGGTTGGAAATTGGATTGTTGCTGCTGATCATTTTCACTGAGACATTGTCAGGATGTGTATGCTGATTCTAACATGCATTCACCAAGTCAGCTCTCAGTGAGAGATACACAATATATAAAAAGGCACTGTCTACAAGATGATACCAACTTGGGAAAACAGGATTCAATAGAATAATTTCTAACAATTATCATGATGATTCCCTTAATAGATTGTCCGGTCTGGTAAAAGTATAATCAGATACACTTTTGCAATGTGTAGAGAAAGGAAAATCAGACACAGCTTGGGGAATGCTCAAGGTTATTTCCACTGTATGTGGACATGTTCATGAATAAACGGAGTGAAATTAAATACATTACAGCTAAGAAGTGTTGTTAAAGGTGAATGTTGAAAACACTTCAGTCCATCGTGTTATTCATAGGGGAAGTGTTGTCCAGTTGTCCGCACAAAAAGATAAAGAAAATAAATAGAGAAAAGAATTGTAAATCAGTATTGGGGTTGATATTAAGATAAATTAAGTTACAAACCGACCCATATTTGTTTGTTAATACAGCAATACATTATAGGATAATTCTGGCATTTTAAATCCTGGGCCTTTTTTTACATATTTGGGGGTCTAAATGACTAATAAGTATGAAAGGTTTTTGAATGGGTCCAGTAGATCACCTCAGCCAGCAGCCGCATGAGCTGCCACGAAACCCTTGGGAGCAACTGTGGCCGTCAAAGTACGTCCACTAAAAGTTTTGCCTAATCTAATGAGATGAGATTTAGATGATGAGCAAGTCACCTTGCTTCAGTTTAGAGCGATGTAATACTGATGTGGAGTCTAAGAGTTGCCATTGAAAGCAGGTTTATAAGTCAGGATGTAAGAGATTATGTTAAAGCCTAGTGATTTAATCATATTAAACTCACTGAACAGGCTGTACCACAGCACAGGGACCACAGTGGAACATGATCAGTCCAATTTGGCTATACAAGGCTTTTGTACTAGCTACCTAGCAGGTGTGACACCTGTCTCCCAATGCAATTAATTTTCCAACACACCTGTAGCTTATATAGCTAAATCAGTTTCAATTAAAGTTGTATTGTACAATATCTTTTTTAACAATATTGAACAAAATGACTCCCGCTAATGTCAGGCTGCTGACTGCTGATCCATCTGAGAAGCACAAATCCAGTGTGCACCTCTAAGCACCTCTTTCAGCCACTTTCACCTCATTAGCTTGGTACAGAAACCACACATGCTGGTTCACGGGAAATTGAGGGCAGCTGTTCTCACCTCATACAAGTCAATAATTAGCTATCGGTCCAGCATAAAACGGCCAAAGTAACCAATCCAACGTTGAAACGGCAATGAAAATTCAACTTTTGGTCAGATGGCCAGATAGATGAGAGCTCATACATCATAAGTTGGCAAGTGTTTGCTAACAAGTCAGCCATAAGAACTTGATTGGCTCATCTTAGACTCCTTGATGGTTAATGCAGTTCTAACTTCTCTGTGCAAAAAGAGCAGAGCAGGACAACTTGTTTCTCTACTCAGTACAAGGTTATTTACGCAGCTCTGAAGGTCTCCACTGCCTCCTATAGCCATGTTTATCTTGTTCAGCTCTCTGGAGATCAGCCTCTAGTGAGTCTCCTGACTACAGCGGGCCTCTCAAAGGCATATTAACAAGATGGAAACAAACAGAGTCGACGCTACTGGATCATTCATCTCTTGCTTTGGCATCTCGGCAGATGGAAATGAATTGGCACATCATACTTGTGCCACCAGCATTGCACCCATGGGGATGCAAACACAGTGACTGTCAAACCTTGAAGGATAGAAGTCTTACAGAAAAGTAAAGATGGCAGTTCAATGTTTTTGCCAAATACAAGACTTGCTAAGTTTTGACATTTACATTTCAGTAAATTCTGTGTGAGTGATTGTTGGTATGTTTGTGTTTTTGTCTGTGTGCATGAATTCCACCTGGTAGTCCCCAAGGTCACCTAATGGATAGGTAAATATTTATAAATGTCTAAATAAATGAGTGTTGTGAGAAAGTAAGTCCCAATCAATCAGATGATTTCCTTAAGGGTTTTGCAATGCAATCTAGACATAACTGTGGAAGTGCATTAAAATGAAAGTACACTGACCTTGGAGCAGTTTACATGTGGCTTCAATAGATCAGTTCTACTTGACAATGCTAGATTGATTTTATATGTCACCCATGTGGCTACATATAATGTTTCCCACCCTACAGGCACCATTTATTCATTTAGAAAAAGCGATCTCATCAATAAATGATCCAATCCATTGCATTTCAGTCATATATATCAAAAAGGTGGGAGAAAGATGATTTGACTGTTATTAGTATAACCATATTTAGCAATATTCTCTGATCAAGATACAGTACTGTATATTCACACAAAACCAAAGTGGTCCAAACACTGACCCCTGTGGAACACCACATTGAATGAGACAGCGAAACCATACCACTGAGACCAAAGGAGTGCTCAAGATGATCTAAAAGGACGATGTGCTCCACAGAGTGAAGTACAGGACACAGAAAGTAACAGCAAGGCAGTCTGTGGATCAGGAAGCATCAAATATGCACCATACTAAATTTCTCACTAAGCTACACCCTCTTCACTGTGAGGAAAAGTGTGATTTTCCCTATTCTGTTCTCATACGTCTCAGTTTATCAAAACAACGTTGGTTTAATTTCTTACTGGAGTGGAGGGTCTTGCAGTAATTAGCCTACTACTCATCTGCTTCAGGAGCTACTAATCAGCATAACTCTACCTCAAACAAACCCCCTACTGAGGGAGCCTTTGCTACAATTTCTATTCTTCTGTTAACTCAGTCCTTTGTGTGGTTGTTCAGAGAGCAATCAGTGTTTCCATGCAGATAGAGTTCTAGGCATTGTATAGGACAATTTTCAAATTAACACTGCTCTTGTTCCTACTATGTGGGGCCAATTCTTGTTCTGAAATCAGTGAACAATGAGACCATTACAGCTATGTGAACAGGCTTTTCAGAATGATTCATCTTAATAATTAGTCTTGACCTACAACTCGCTATGTAAACCCACATTCATATCTTCCCTTGCTTTGTCACTAGGCAGTTCTGTAGATTACTATCAGGATAATTTCAAAGGACAAATGTAATAAATACATCTTTTTAACTTACATTGGTGGAATTTAACACACAGGACCAGACATGCAATGCAAAGGAGCTGTGCATATCACTTATTTAATTCACATCTTGTAGAAGACATACCGATACTAATTTCAAGTGGTCAAAACAGTGTGTTTGATGTGCCTGCTTGTGTGATGATTAGAGAACACTTTGTGACATCTAAAACTGCATGAAAGGAGGGGTGAGGAAGAAGCTTTAGACGATGAAGCTGTATAAGACCGCTCTGAGGTGATTTGCATTTTCTCTGATCTTTGACTGCTGTCATCATGGACACAAAGTTTAAAGTGTGTCCTGTTTTGCATCTTAGACCAAATTTCATGTAATCTTGAATAGTATTTTTCTTCTGCTAGGACTTTACTTCCTACAGGCTGAGAGAAAATTCATAATTTTGCGTTAGATTAAGTTATGCTTACTAATTTAATTAACAAAAGCAGGCTTTTAACAATACATTTTTTAATATAACAGCAGAGTGGTGTAGTTGTGCCCACAAGCTACTTTAAATTTCAAGAAGATTCTTTTGTGAATCTGTTACTTTTTCAGCACTCCCCTCATTCATATTCTTGCTTGCCTTCACACCTGATCTCTGTAAAGCTTTCAACTGTTATCTAGCTGCTTGGGGAAAAAATGCCTCCTACCTTGCAATTTATATGTCCAATTGACTGAGGGTCATGCACTACTAAGACTGAGAAATTGGGAGTATGACTACATTTATGAATGAATTAATGAAATTTGCTCAAGGCATACTAGTTATACAGAGGAGAGACTAATTCTTAAGTAAGACCCATAGCTTTGTTATGAACCACTCCCACCCATTACTATTTCTCAGTTGTGATAAATAATAAAACCAATAATGATAAAATCTATTTTGTTATTTAGTGTACAGTGGCTGGTAATCCCACCTCAACCTTAGTCCAAATGCCTCTTCACATGCATCTAAACATCCATAATAGCCTAATTTATATAGTTCATATACATTTGGTGCAAATGACCTTAGGTTGAAACTAGAGTTGGAGTGGAACCGCCAAAACAACGATCTGCTTTTAAAGGAATTCAATATATTTGAATAAGTATGTTTTTGGTGTTTTGATGCATTGTGGCATAAATTCACACTTTACAACTTTTGTCACCAGAGGGTATTACAGTAAGAACTCACTCAGAAGAATCCTGATGCCTTTAGGCAGCTTTTTGTGTTTTAATTAAAGCCACGTCTGATCATCCAAAGAGAGTAAATAATCAGAGTCAATTGTGCTTCTCGCCACACTCTGCTATCTGCCTAATTGACTGAAGCATTTTGATAAGAGAGGGATTGGGTTAGTTTTCTGGAGTATGAAGTATGAACATCTCATCCCCCAATGGCTTGAAAAGAAAGTTGCTGTAAAGTCTCTGTAGCGTGGTCAGATTGTCTTATTTTGCCAAAATCGAGCTAAAAACATTGCTTTTGTGGCAGTTTTCACACAAGTGGTGAAAACGGCTGTTCCTGAGGGATGCATTACCAATATTTTGCCTCTACATTTACTAGAATATACAGTAACTTGCCCCATTATTCTGTGGATTACATGCTGAATGTAAATAATGTTTCATGAGTACAACTTTTTTTTAATTTGATCTGGGCAGCAGTTTTGTAAGAAAGATGGGATATAGACACATTTGGGAGCTGCCCTCAACAACTGCAGCCTTGCTTGTTACAGGTTTGAGTGCCTTGCTCAAGGAAAATGGTCACCAAGAGAGCTGAAAAGAAGCCTTGTTTTCTTTTTGACCCTGTTTAAGCCGACAAACCAGTAACTTTCTAGTCACAAGCAATCAATGTTGAACTTATTTTCCAAAATAAAATCTCCATTTATTATGTTTCACCAGGAATTATATGCTAGTGTGTGTCCCCAGGCACCCTTATTTTCTTGCTGGCCTACACATGTATTTCTTTTAGCCCTTCTTTGTCCTAGAGTCTTTGAAGACGCTCCTCCTTCTATTGCAAATGTCCAACGCCCGCAAGGAGTAAAGTCAAGAGTTGAAAGCCGAGCAGTTCAACTGTATCAGCACAACTTACAGCTGGCACCAGAGATAAAAATTTAGGATGCAGGGGAACTGGCACTTGGTCTACAGTGACAGTGGTGGCTTGACGCCTGGTGTCCCAGAATCTTTCCATGTACTTCCAGCAGAAACACTTCATCTCTGTCAAGGGAGCCACTGAGGGGGAACAACAAAATTATGAGTCTGTGACATGAGAATATATTATTTTGGTGTGTCAGGAAGGACTGTGAAACAAGCCATTGATTTGTCTATAAACTAATAAGACTTTATGTATGGTTATTGTATTTTGCAAGAAAAGCAAGGGTGACTATAATTGGATTGGATTTTCAAAAGTGGCCAGTTTATTGCACATGATATAATGAGTATTGTGTAAAACTGTTTCTATTTTAAATTAGGCACCACTTAGTAAGCGCAATGGCCTTATTCATCTGAGACCATACTGGCAGAAAGGGTGGCGGAAAGGTTTGGAGTGTTATTAATCATATGTGGAAATCTAGATAAGTCATCAGTGTTCTTTTTTCAGCAAAATCTTAAGTCCAATTAAAGAAATGCATATTTTAAAAAGGTTTAGACTTGGACAAATTAATGCAAATACTTCATACTCCAGATATATACTCTTTGGTAAATTCCCCATCCACCTCCAACAAGGTTAAAATTAAGATAACCTCAATCCACCTGGATTGGAAGTATTTATGAAACTTTAAATTAAAAACTTTATTTCTACATAAAAACAGATAGGTGTCAAAATATATTTAGTTTCCGTACACATCTACCTGTCATCACAGTGAAAGCTGCTCATGTTTCATTGTCAGTGTGCTAACCCTCTTGACAGACTGTCATCTATGCGTGCATGTTGTCTTTTATGACACATTGTTACCTGCATCATGTATCTGCAGTCACTCATAATAATTCTTCTTTTTTCAAACTCCACCTGCATTGTGAGCAAAGAGAGTTGCAACTCCCCCTATTGTTTTTACTGTAAACTGCAGAATTGCATTGAAAGAGACAGTAGACTGTAAATTTCCAAAGATTTTTATGTGTGCCTCTGAATGTCTCGCATCTCACTTTGTTTCAAGAATATGAATGTTTTTATATGGACAAGATCTCCTGTGTCGCAACTGAGTTTCTCTGACATTTACTGGCTGGAATGGAAATGCATACATCTGAGAGTGTTAACTCTGTTAAAGGCATGTCAAATCCAAAAGTTATTCAGAACAGTCACTGCTGTCTGAAAAACATTTTTTGTTATGTTGTCTAGTGTTTCATAGTTTCATTGAAAACTTGAAAAAAAGAAAGAATAAATAATTGAAAAACAGTGTCTCGCCACGTATGAAAGCAGATGTCCTGTGTGACTCTACAAGGTCAGGTGCCTTATTGTGCTTTTTCTCTTTTCACTTAAAAGAATCTAATGTATAACTGCAGGTGTAGCTTGAATGGTAATGAAACAAACAGGGACTTGAGAGCTGGATGATGTCTGCATGTGTATCTGTACAACTCTGTATATATAATATAATTTGAAATGATTGTTTTAGCTCAATTTATCTAAGTAACAGCTCAAAAGTTAGTAAGTCATCTTAGTCCTCGGTGGACTTGACTTTGTCAATACTCGAAGAATTGTTTGATGTGGCAAAAAGCATAAACGTTACCCCATACTTTGTGGTACAGATATCACTGGAAACAATGTACAGTATTTGCAATGGTGTGACATTTAAGGAGCCCGTATTGTTTTGAGTCTCTTTCTTCTTAGCTTTTCCTTTTACATGTTTTTAATTTGTTTGATGGTGTCTTCTCGTACTGACTGCACTACTTTGTGAAAGACCGCCGATGTTGGTTGAAAAAAACAAAACATCGCGGGCGCCTCTCAATGCAACTGCACGGTTGAGGTTATTATTTCAAAAACACCTGAACGTACCACAGAATTTGCTGCGTCAGAACAGCGTCAGAGACGTACGAGACTCACGTGACGCCAGTCGGCACGTGACAGTTGGAGCCAGCACAGCAGTATGGCTGCAGCACCGCGGTGAGTTGAGATTTTTGATTTTTGACAGCGCTTTGACTGACTTATCTATGTATTTATCTACTTATTTACTTATTTATTTATCTTAGGACAGATAATTGATGCGGCCGTGTAAGCCTTTACTTTCAGTCCACCTTAAGTCCCTTTGCTAAGCTCGCGAGCTCGTCTGATAACAATTCTTCTGCCAGGCAGAAATACCGTTATCCTCCTTCACTGTCACTGTCAATCTGTGTAAGTTAACTAAAATACCTAAATGTTTAGAAGTTTGCTTTCGTAATGTAGTGTGCTTTCTTCACTGTTGCTGTTCGAAGAGACGGGTTACACACCTCACTGTCTATGGACGTGAGGAAAGAACACATTTCCAAAACAGGTCAAATTTAAAGCACTTAAAATCTTATGGATTTCAACTTTTAGTTTCTTTTCCTAAACTGAAAATTGTAGCTTTCACACTTACAGTAGCGTACAGTCAAAAAGTTATTCTCATAAGTTTAAACCGCATGCCTGCAACTGCTTTGTAAAATAATACATGTTTACTGTAAAAATGTATTTAGTTCCCAAACTTTCCGCCTTAGGCCCATTTTAAAATAAAGCAATGTCTACTTGTGATCCCTCTTCACAGAGGTGCCTACTGTTTTATTTGAAGGAGTTTCAGTCAAATAAAGAGGTGAAGATATCCAATCTTTCACGAGATAAATCAATAATCACTTCTGTCTTATCCCCTTTAATCATTTTTGACATCTCAGATTTATCTTGAGATTTCTAACAATTCCACCCCAATATATCAAGCTGGATTTTCATGTGATCACAACACAACACAACTCTTGTGGTCATTACAAAAAACCGGACAAGAATCTGCTGAGGTAATCATAAAATTGTCAGCAATCAGCAGACAGAAGGTGATCTCTCCCAGAGGCGTCAGACACCTTATGGCATTATATAATTCAGCACAACACGAGGAAGTCGTAACTTAAAAATGAATTTAGTTTAATCAATGACACGATGTTAGAAAAAGGTGCACATAATACATTTCAGGAGGTGTTTGT
>JAVQJD010038834.1:0-20701 GCA_036023655.1 Nannoperca australis | reverse complement strand
GTCTTGACTCTATTTTCTATTCATTTCACAACGTATGGTGGTGAATAAGTGTGACTTTTCATGGAAAACACAAAATTGTTTGGGTGACCCCAAACTTTTGAACGGTAGTGTATGTTCCAAACATTCAAAGTTTCTTTACAACATCACAAAACATTACTTAAATTTCTAGGAGTGGAGTCACTTCGGCTCAAAGACTAAATGACACACTTTTTAGATCGTACCTCTCAGTCAAAAGGGAGTAAGTATTGAGGAACAGTCCTATAAGTCTCAGAACCTCCCCTTTAAGGAAACAAAATACCAACCAAAGAGGAAATCATACTTCATATTCAGTTGACACAATAGCAGGGATACATTTGAAATACCAACATCCATACTAGCTCAGAAAGTTTAAAAAGAAGGTATAATTGTCCAATCTGTGTATTTCACCAGTGTGAAACTTCCCTATAATATGGTACAATGAGTAACATGAATGCAGTGGGTCACTGGGTCATAAAGTAGGGATGCAGAGAACTAGAGGAATGTAAGGACTCCTCTTTCTCCTCTTGATGGATTGATGGGCCCCATATTCTGATGGGTGGAGGGAGACGTCTATGGTGTTGTGAGATGCTGCTTAATAAGGGGAAGGAGGCGTTTTTTTGGACCTGGGGTCTATGTTTTAGCTGGACAAAAGCCTTTGTGAAGTAATTTATCACTGTCGTCGCTCTGAATCGACCTACACTGAAAAAGAAATGTGTGCAAATACTTCCTGGTGGTGTGTTGTTTCTGGAAAATGTGTGCTTCAAAAACCTGAGGGATTTTTAAAGCACTAGCTGCTTATGTGGGGGTTTCTTTACAATGGCTAGATAGTTGCATCTCAACTGTGCAGACGTTATTGCATAGTAGATGTAGTACTTGTCACTGGAGGCACTGGTGCACAGTGGAAGCTGGTATTGTCTTTGTATTTAGCTCCTGCCCCGAGCTAAACACGAGCCACAAACTCTGCACTAACCAGCATGTGATGCTCTTATCTGATCCTCAGTTTAAAAGGATGCATTTCAAATGGCAAACCAGGTTTCAAGTAAGTTTACACCACACAGCTTCTCCCTGGGTGTTCCACTGAAGCTTTTATTGTGGCAGACAACGTCAGCATGCTAACATCCTCCCAGTGACCATGTTAACATGCTGATGTTTAGCAGGTATAATGTTTACCGTGTTCCATGACTACAATTACTCAATGTATTACCAGAAAAAGCAATCTACATAAAGCAGTTTACCAAATGTAAAACATCAGTTACTGTGCTGATTGTGGTTAAGACAATCATTCCAATTGCTGAAGTCAGTACAAGTTCATGGCTTTGAAACCACTTGGTTGCCTGGCCCATACACGGGTCTGTCACTACAATGACATGTTGGTCTTTCTCAGTGGCTATTAGGTCACCCTCGGTGTCAGCAAAGATGACTCCCCTGTCTTTTAAAGAGGGGTGTGGATGGCATCGACAGGAGGATCATTCGTTTACACATCACTTCCTTTTATTAAGGGGTTGCCCTGGCCTAGTAAAGGGGATGGTCACTGGTCATCCATCCCCCCAGCCACCCACCCTGAGATTCCTATGCCCTGTGTCCAACCCCCAGCCCCTCTCTGCTCACTCAGGGGGAAAAGGTCTTTGAGCCAGGGGAATACAACTCCATTGAGATGGAGAAAGGGTTGTACAAAAGAGGGTGAAGTTTAAAAAATTGTCTCTTTTTTCAAATGGGGGCAGTGCATCACTGGAAGGGCTACGACGATAGGAGCATAGAGGGGACAAGGTCATTAGATTGGCATCTCCATAAGCTCTTCATTCCCATTGTCTGAGCAAATCCGCTCCAAAGGACCTCCATGAGAAATGCCCCCAGTCAACCCCACACTGGGACCAGAGTTCCCCCTTTTGTCTGCCACTTCTTAGTGTGCTTCCAACACAAAAAGCATTTCTCAAGAACAGCGTAGGAAGCTTGTCTCGCGCTCAAAACCAACAACATTGTTCTGCTGTCTCTGGTTGGGAATGAATTGCAGGCAGCTGCTGATATCCATAGGCAATTAAACATCTGCCCAGAAATCTTAAGAACCTCTTACCTTCGGACATTCCGGCGCTCCTCCTCAAGCTGTTTGAGAAGCTCGTCAATGCATTTGTTGGCATCCATGTATTCCTGCCAAAAAGAGGTGAGAAAAGCCAAGAGTAAACAATGGAGTCAGTGTGCAACCCCTCATTCTGAATATAGGTTAATTAGAAACATGGGCAGACTTTAACCGTGTCTTCATCCTAAACATTATCAGCTGAGCCAAATATTAGCAACACTGAAAAGTCAAAATCTGTAAAATCATTACTGGACAGTGAATTTCCTCCACTTTGTTTTCATAAATGTGTGAAGAACTGCGAAACAAAACAGAAGTACTTTGGGAAAGGCATGATTAATCAGTTTAGCCTCTCTTTCTACCTCTCTTCTTTCTGTGTGTAACTCCAGAAGCTCCTCTGGGTAACTTCTAACGGCTGGCCCAGAAGCGGGCCCGGCTGTGTAATGTCAGCTGGGAATAGCCCACACTCGCAAAACGTGCGCTACTGAGTTACAGCACGGACAAAATGAGCTAAGCCTAAGAGCAGAATGGAAAAAACAGATGTCAGGGTTTCTTGGCTATGGCCTAATGATTCTCCTCTTAGTGGTCCGACTACATAAAGCAGAAAGGGGGAGTGCAACTATAAGAAATAGGCCACATAAGCACCATACTTTATATACTTCCAGACATTTGAGTTCTACATACAGTACATAACACAGCACGTTTTGACTTGATGCTGTCAGATCAGAGTGATCTAGGTTTAAGTTTAATTAATTAGATGTTAGCTTGACAGCTCATGATGCATCCCATGGGCAAACGCTTATCTCAGTGGGACAGATGCTCTCCATTGATTTCTACACACTCTGGACATGTGCTTGCAGAATGTAATTGAGTAATGTGGATTCCCATGAAGAGGTCACTAGGCCAGGAATCTCATTCTAGGAGAAAGAAAGTAACAGTATCTGTGAGTCCTTCATTTTGTGCCCTCTGTTTAGACCATAAAGTACCCATAATGTGTTCCTCTTTACATTTACTGCAACTGCAGCTCCCTTATTCATCTATTGCATCTATTATTTCTTTGCTGCTGTTGTAACCTCTCTAATTAGTCACTGGAAAAAATAAAGCCCATCCATGAAACACACACTGGTTCTTTTGAAAAATAACTTTTGAAACCACAGGGAATTGAAAAACAAACCCTGAAAAGGTTTGAACACTACAGGCACAGAGGACCCCTGTTGTTATACCATAAAAATTAAAAATTAGCATTCAACAAACTGTAAGGTCTACATGGAAATGTGGCTTTTGGAACAATAACACATTTAAACAATCTGAATCTGCAGCGGGTGGATGAAAATAGCATGATGCCACGCAACCAAAAACAGCAACATAACAAAGAAAATCACCACCTCTTTAACACAAAAGTCATACAGGTTTGTGTATTCACAATCTTCATTGATTTTTCCAGCTACATACAAGATTCAATTATTTCATTCAGTATGTTAAAGCCTATAATGCAGCTGAAGAACCTTAAAGTTTGGCATGATTCTGACCTTCCAGTGACCCACCTCCAAGACCTGACCAGACTTTAAGTACTTTTGCTATCACTGCATGGGCTTTTTTAACCTGTGGCCTTGAGAGTAAACTCGCATGAGGCCAGATGTTCAGAAGCAGGAGCTGCCGGTCGAAATACAGTCAGTGCAGTCGTTTTGTCTCCTCGCTCCTCTTGGGGTGCCGCTCTCCCGCTGCTACTTCTGAAGCAGTTATCATACTTAATCTCACATCTGATACTGCCACTCGAAGACACCCATCACCACCAGCTTGCTCCGATGCCAGCAGAACATGGCAAAGGCCCAGGTTTCCTGCTGAGTTGCCAGTCAAGGGCACTCTGGGTGACCATTAGTCAAATAGGGCCAGTGCCAAAGCACAACAACAGATCAATGCTTAAAGGGTCATTTCTGTACTTTTAAACCCGGGCCTTATTTTTACATATTTTGGGTTGTACATTACTAATAGCTCCAAAAAGTTTAAGAATTGGTCCAATAGTGCCACATTTTCCAATTTCTGGCATCCAATTTCTTTTTTAAAAGCAACAAAAAATAACATCAACTCAATCTTTTCATGATCTCTTTCATTACTGTCACCATTAATTTTGATTTAACCAGTGTGACAAATCTTTCATGTTTGGAAAGCAACCAATTACAGTGTTAAACAACAATGCCCCAAAGCCATCTGCTAGTCTCAGAGTGCCACAGCATGCCACCAGAATGCCACTCACACCCAATGAAAAGCCATTAGCGCTCAGCCAAGTTCCCAAAGTTAAATCCACTGTTTGAACCAACAGCAGCTAATCAATAGATGAAAACCATTGCAAATGATTATGTTCGTGTTGCTCTTTTGAATTCGTCCTAACTGAGTGGGTGGATCGGGTGGAGCTGTTAGCTGTGAAATATGTTTTTGCTGAATATCAAAGACATTGGTGTTCAGAAGTAACAGCAAAGCCTTAATTACAAAATGCAGCAATTATGGAAAAAATAAGCATTCACAAAATATGCAAGGGACCAGCATCATTTCTTCTCACACACAAGAGAAATGTGTTACTTTTTTTTCTCAAGCAGACAAATAAACTGTCTGGGGTGAAACGTCTGTCTCCGAAAGGCCATTAGCAAGGCGATCCCATAATGACTACGGCTGCTGCACAAAGGGGAACCTTCTTCGTGAAAGCCCCATGTCAGGGGAAATATTTACAGGCCACATCAAACGTGAAGTAAAGCTGCCTAAGTCGGTGTTGTCATCGCCTAGACCTCTCCTAATGACAGGGCACTAAAATAATCCTCGGCACACCTGAAGGAATGCAGAGAATGCGGCATTGCTTGTTGTCATGTGAAATAGGAGGGTATTTAAAGCATGACTCATGTATGTAATGCCACATGTTATATCTTCAGCCAGGCATTATTTCTGACGGTTTTACGGCGTGAGTGAAAGCTGCACCATTCCCATGAGGCCTAGTACTCACATATGGGCTGAAAAAGAACTACATTTACTGACTTTAGACTTTATCTGGGGCATATTTCTCAGGAGCGGGGCTCTTGCATCTGCAGTACAGTGCAACAATTCCTTAAAGTTGTTAAAATGTCCTGAGAGCTGTCAGCTCATAAGGAGTGCGTAATCAGCTCCAAAGTATACTAAATCATAATACTTTCCTTGACAGCACAAAAACATGCACTTTTTGTATAAAGGTAACATTTCCAATATTTATATATGTTTTCAGTGCCATTGAATTGTCCTCATTTTCACAAATCGGGTGGATTTTACTTCCTATAATTGTTATGTTTTCAGTGTGCAAAAGTTTCTAAAAACTTTCAAATCTCAATGCACACAAAATCTCTGGAAGTTATTCTTTTATATTTATATTTTTTTTAACGTGCTGCAGTCAACCAGATACATATTTTCAGTTGGTCGGGGTAAACACACTTGCCTCTGACATTGTGTGTATTGAAAGCCATTTCTAGGTGTTAGGCTTAAGTCAAGGTTACCTATTTAGCTGCAGATTACCGTCCATGTGTCAAAGTGTCCTTGAGCAAGACATTGAACCCCCAGTTGCTCCTGATTTGGAAGTCTGCTAAATGCCTAAATGTAAATGTAATGTCATGTAACATGTATTGGGCACAATATGGATTCTTGCTGTTACGATGTGAGCAGGGGCTAAGCTAGGGTAACCTGGCAGGTAATGTGTTTGCTGATGTCCCTGCTCTATGACTTCTCAGTGATGTTTTTCCGGCCATGTTTACTCGTGTGTGAGAGCGTTTGATATCGCTGCAGAGGGACGAGTCTCCCCGCCTCATGCATGGCTGGAGTCCCACATCCAGTCCCCTCGTGTGCCTTTATGACATTTTAAAATAAGAGTGCCGTCCCCCACTGCTTTGGCGCTGAGGAGCAGGGAGGGGCCGGAGGATGAAATAAAAAAACACACTTCTGGTAAAAGACACACAAACATGCAAACAGACAAACAAACCAAATGCAGTCCAGATTTTTCAGTCATAAAACATCAGATGCATTATTCATTCATATGAGCACGTTTTCACACACATTCTTAAAGATTGAAAGGGGTGGAATCACATCACAGACAAGCGTCTGGTTCTTATACAGGCCTCTGTGGAGTTGATTAGAAAAAAAAAATAGACTTTAAGCTAGATTAAACGCTGACCCAGCTGCAGCCGATGTCAGGGTTAATTTCTTGCTGCGATGAGCTCCCTCCACTACCTTGATGTGTCGACAGATCAGAGGCTCGGGCTGGCGTTACAGATAAGACACCTTTCTCAAAGGCCTGCAGATCCTGCAGTGAGCTTTTGGAATAAGACCCCACCACAGACAAGGTCATGACCTCTCCCCTCTCTGTCCCTGCACCCTAACACACTGCACCAACCTATCTCTGCTTGCCATGAATTTTTGCAGACTGATGACATGCTAGCATGGCCTCTGGGACTGTAAAACCAACTGCAAATCCTGAGCTGCAGGTTTGACAGAAAGTGGAGCTTCCACGTGGGCTACTGCAAGCCAAAGGTTATTCCAATAGAATGTAAGATATCTTTCTTGAGTTTATTTTTATGGCACACTTGAGAATGAATTATGACAGTGACTTTTCAAGGTGTGGGAGATCCACCACATCTGATACGGCTCTTGGTCATGGCCTCCTGCCAAAGATACAACTGGGTTTGCAGCCAAATACTCCTGCCATCCAATACTCCAGAGTTTATGTGTACACTGTTAGCAAAGACGTAAACATAGTGAATTTAATCAGCATCAATGAAAACATATCCCCTTACGCCAATATAATTTAAGATGACTGTGATTCTATCGTGGCGAGGTAATGAACTAATCAGTATGACTAATGGTGTCTGTGTGCACATTTCTAGAAACCTGCCTCTGGATCTATCAAGGTCTCTGCATATCAGCAAAGCCTTGGTTAAATTCATTAGTCTTATCAGCATGTTTTTTGGGGGCTTTGTTCTGATGATCCTTCGCTCAGAGGTCGTAACTCACATCCCAGTGTCCTGGTGTCAATGTATCAGCTCAGCCATCGAGCTCTCATATCCTCAGACCCTGATAACTCAGCTGATAGCCCTGCCTTTTATCAGAGGACAGGACAGCGACTTTCAAGTGGGACAAAGATGCTGAGATCTGTGTAGTGTCAGCTTGATCTGTAAAATATGATTTGGTGTCAGGGGTGGACGTGATGATGTTTGCAGTCATGTATCACACTGATTTGATGGATTCATAAAGGAAATTGGAGACTGATTCTTGAGAAGACAGAATAAAAAATGGGCAGAGACAAGGTTTCCACTTTCTGTGGCTGCACGGATTTGCACAGAGATCACCTTGGAATCCAACAATGAGGGCAGTCTTTACTACACCTTATACTAGCTATCCATTTCTGTTTCAGTCAGTATCCCTAGGAATCATATTTAAATTGGCTGATTCGCGATAAAAGCCACCCCATGTTTTGCCAGTTGCTTTAAATGTGAAGCAGCAGCAGTAGAAAGTTTTGTTTGCATTAGCAATATCTCAATACAGCGCCGACACAGTAAAGAGAGTGAAATGTTTAAAGAAGCTGATAATAACAAGATACAATTATAAATGAAACCCTTTGTGCGTTAAATTCTGCACAGGAATGGCGGACTCAATCAACTACAAATAATTAAATGAAGTCCTTACTACATCACAGTCAATGAACCATCACTCAATATATGATGCTGGAACTGAGCTGATCACTATACTGCTTAATTGTACCTAAAGCCTCAATGACTGTAAAGTTGTGGAGGTCCACACAGTAGCTTTATTGAGTCGAGGACATTCATGTAACAAATGCCTCCAGTGAGCAGGATATTCTTCATCTGCCTACCTGCCCTGAATGGAGGAGTGTCAGGGAATATGGATTACTTGAGCTACAAAAGGGAGCTTGTTCATCATGTAGAGTGAGTTTCAGCAGTCTGGGTTATCTGATGGTCTTCCTCCAGCAGCAACTACAGCCCAGCCCAGCCCAAACATCAACACCTCGCCACCGTCAGGAATCCAAATCCCTGCAGATTATCTTTCCAAACATTAAGATACGTCCAACGCTCAAATAACCCCCCCGTCTGTTTGGGCTCCTCCTCTGCTCTTTGGGTTCGACAGAGTGGGCCATTCATGCCTGTTGGGAACAGTGGCAAAGCTGTTCACTGTGCAAATCTCACAAGGGGGAGTTGAAAAGGAGCTGAGGAATGAAATACATGGGATGTGACATCGCTATTCGATCACTTCCACAGAGCTACCTGTGTGGAGGCATCGCAGACTATGCATGTGCATTTTTGACTTGGTGTGTTTTTACTGAAGCCATGTTCATTTTTATCTCTTACATTTCAAAATAAAAGCCCCCAAAAATGACACAATGAACAGACTGTGGAGAGATTACCTGCTTAATTCTGACTGACTTTTGACTTGCTTATTAATTGGTGGACAATGTATCGGTTTGTGGCAAATTGGACAAAGAGTTATTTAAAAGTGGATGGACAAACACAGCTACTATAATGGTGTGATCCATTTAGGAGACTTTGGATTTCACTTTCAGCACCGTGAAAACAGTTTGCATCAACACAAATTCAAATGTGGAAGTTCACTAAAGTTGAAGTCTAGGCAACAGAACTGCACAAATTGAACTTGATGTGCACTGATTCCAATGAAATTAACCAATGTCATCCCACACATTTTACAGTTATAAAGGCTATTTTGACTGAGCCATCAGGGTGGATTGGATTTGCAAATGTTATGCACCTGAGACAGTTTACATTTTATTTTTCATGCACACAAATACTTATTTTTCCAGTTCTAATATCCATCCCTCTCTCTGTTTCCTGTGTCTCTACAATCTCTTCCTCATCTCTTTTGCTCTCAGCCTCAGTTTTAAATCTGCCAAAATACCCACGAGGGAGGAGCGGTCGAGGAATGCTGCTTTTAGGAATAAAAACAAATACACCGTGTGTCCACGCTGGTACCAATGTTTCCAGACAGGATGGGAATCTAGGAAACAGGGGACATATGGGAGGTAGAAGTCTGCAGTGCGCCCCTGCCCAGATTTTACAAGCCTGGGGGTTTGCTGGGTTTTATTATCATCTGGGGGCCAATATTCAGCCAGGTGTACTTGGAGTGGGAGGGAGAGTGGCGATGACAGAAATGAAAAGGAAACCTGGACATGGTAACCCATAGGAGTCCGGGGAAAATAGAGGGGCTGCTGTAGGACAGAGGGAAAGCCAGTGGGAGGCAGGAGGGACAAAAACCACAAAGAGAGGGATAAATCCTCAGCCAATGTAAGGTTTCAACTGTTTAACATTGTGATTTTGACTTTTCTGCATACAATATAATATTCCCTGACAGTTTTGAGAATCACCTACCATTTACACAACAGATTTTTTGTGATGTTAATGCAGATTTGTACTGTGCACTGGTTCACTCCCCAGCTTACGACGTCCACTGTAATGCAAAGTGAAACACAGATTTTGTATCAAACAAGAACCTGGACCTTGAACCTTTTTGGTTGATGCTTTCTGGTTCCCAAAAGAAAGGCTTGGAATCTCAGAAACGAACAGAAGTGAAAATGTCAGTCCTTTCCTCCCAATCCTGTCAGTCCAATTATTTTTGACATTGATAAATAAGAGTAATTAGGGTTACTGATAGGTGATAGCAGCTTTATTACACAAGCACTTGAGGAGATCTAAACAGGAAGCTTCTGCATCTGCAGGACAGACACATTTCAACT
This sequence comes from Nannoperca australis, assembly GCA_036023655.1. Lineage (NCBI taxonomy): Eukaryota > Metazoa > Chordata > Actinopteri > Centrarchiformes > Percichthyidae > Nannoperca > Nannoperca australis. The sequence continues at coordinate 10,844 of JAVQJD010038834.1, read as the reverse complement.
GACTAAAATGTAGATGACTTTCTGAATTCAGGTTTACCAAATCATCATGTCCAGGTAACTTCCTTTAACTCCTTCTTGCTGCCAAAGCTTGTTTTTCACAAATACATACACACAAACCCATATACCATACAAAAAGCAGGGCCGTACCATAGTAGATGGTAGAATTCAATGGCAGCAGCTATTTTTTATTATGCATCCACCTCAACAATATCTTCAACACATTGTCGATGATGTCAACTATTTAATCCAAACATCACTAAGCCCCAAACCAAAGGAAAGTGGAAAGACACAAAGAGCATGGGAGAATGAGAAAAACCCTTTAGAAAGTGACAGATCAGAGCGGAGGGCTGATACTAAACAGATGTTGGTTGGTTCACAGGGGGAAGTTGGGCTTCTGTTTATGCAGGCTTTGACAGACAGGCGCCGCACCTAACCGAGCCAAGGCACGAGAGAGGGCTGATCAAATAGCAGTGACTGTGTTCTTCACGGGAAATTAGGCACATTATAGATTGAGCAAAAGCCCTCAAGAGGATGCATTCAACATAATATGCACTGTACAGTTCACCTCGCCAGCTTTCCTTGCCTCTTCTCACCACAGTAGTATGCTTTGTGTCATCATGTACTTTCCACTACGCTTTAGTAGTTTTGTTCCAGCTAACCTATTTTAGCTTGACACTCAGGTACACTCAGGTAGAAATGTTCTCACCAAAAAAAGAAATAAAAGACACGTGAAACGGCCCACAGAAATATTTTGTTTTATGCCCCTAACTGATGACACCTAGTGAAATCCAAAGAAAAATAATAAAAATCAAGAAAACATTCCCTACTCAGCTGTGAGGACAAGAGAGGATAACAACCCAGGTAATAAATCAAACGCCACAAACGCAACAAAGTCTTCAGCAAAAATCTCATGACCTCCAAGCGTGTGTTTTCACAGAGATATATCTCGCCCGGTACACTTTGTCAGATTCCCTGACATTTCACGTGCAATAGCTTCAGGCCTCGGCTTTATCACAGCTTCTCCTCTGTTTAATCCAGAGGCTGATTTATTGACGGGGCCTGTCTGTGCGCAGAGTCGGCCGACCCAGGTGTCGGGCAGATGTGAGGCAAAGCGTTGCATTCCTGTTAGAGAAGGCATTAATGTCAGCTTCTGATTTTCTTTTCTCTCTGCTTTCCTGCCTGGGGATGGGGATCGGAGATTGCCACTGCAGGCATGCAAGGAACCTTAGCAGGGGAAATGGTAATGTGACAGGGGGGCGGCGTTTGTTTGTGCTCCTGTCGTCTCTGAACCCACCTGTGCCACTCATGCTTGTCAGATGCACATTTCCTACCTAACCTGACAGTGACGGAGAGCGGATCTAGATACAGTGAGGTGATTTCTTTTTTTAAATGGGAAAGGGACGGTGTGGTAGAAAAAGAATAATGTGAAATGTGAAAAGAGATGGGTTGTGCTAACTCTTGACCTCCACTGCAGGACTCAGTGCAATGATTATTCCCGGGGTCATGAATTATTTCTGTGGCGATGCAGAGGGGGTGATCACCGTGTTTTTGCTCGGCGCATCTTTCCAGACAGACTGTGGGGGTGGAAGCAGCCTCAGGGTTAACAAAACAGGCTTGTGACCAAAGGTTGACTGTTTGAATGTGAGGGCTTACTACAAACATTTGCGTGGGGGTGAGAATGAATGAGTAACGCACACCCCAAAAAGATATGTGCCCCTGACCAATGGAGATGCCCAGTAGCCTACATTGCATGGCGTGGGTGGTGTAAATCTAGGCAATCCTCACCCTGTAGGCATTGCTGTAAATGAGAATGTCCTCGGGGAACTTGCCCTGTTAAATAATACATGTTAGACAGTGCTTTGTTTGGTGCGTCTTCACCGAAGGTTCGATCTTAAATTGCTTTGTCTTTAATAGAAACAGTGAACATTTCATGTTCTCAGTCATAGCCATGTGGACAGTTTGGGTGTTACTTTTCCAGCTCTGGAGATATCTGTGTAGCTGCTAGATGCTCACTATGTTCACGAGCACATCGCTGCCTGTGTCTGTCTGGCTGTTTGGTGCTGGGCAGGTAGTGTCGAGTGGCTTTATCAGAACAGCCGCCGTCTGCCACTGGAAGTCAGCTTGATGACAGTTTTGGGATGGAGAACCAAAACAATCGGCTGAAAGAGGCTTAAAAGATCTGTATGTTTGTTCCCTTCATCCCCCTTTCACATTACACGTAGTCATTTGACCCATGATGCATCACATAACTCAGTGTAACGTGATACATTTATTTCATTATGAATGCTCAACAAACCTTATATATACAAGCTGTATATTAAATCACTTTTGAACACATAATCAAAAAAAGCACGATACTTTCAACCCATGCATAAACAGCCCTGCAGGAAATCCAGCTGCATCTACACTATGTGAATGACAATTGTTTGTGAAAATCACCATTTGCAATTTTCATGTAGGACACAGACCACAAAGCTCACAGGAAGTTGCTTTGTTCTGATATTTCAGTTGTAATGTCTAATTTTTCATCCACACCCCACTTTGACTGCATCCATTTCATGGGTTAATGTGAACAAAGACCTCTCAGTGCAGCGCCTCACCGCACTCCGTCAAGTGATTAGAAAGAGGACAATAATTCAGCAGCATAAAATATTTAAATGGACCATCATCGACTTTGAGAGGCATTATTGAAACCTATTTCAGGGGCTTTTTACAGTCAGAACTCATCCAGGTTGGGAAGGAATTTCAATATGAATCTGGGGCCAACCACACACTGTATTTACACAGTTAATGGCACTAAATCCTTCTCATCAAGTACTCAAGTGGAGTGTTATTTTTAGCAGCCATATTTGTTTTATTTCTTCCAGATGGGAGCTGGGGAAGAACTTGACATCAGCACAGTTTAGAGCCTCCAGACGGGGGTGACATCACTGGTCTTGAATACTCTCTTGTCTCGTGATTGAAACACATCAACTTTTGAGCCCCTCCCCCCCCAACAAATACATAAACGTGTCAAAGGTCTATCTGATAAATGAATTCAATTTTCATCATTATTACAGCTGACCCTCCTAACAGGACCCTGAATTCTATTTGTTTGTATAAAAAAGTTGCTTTGTGGATTTCATATCCTGAGACGTTTCAGTGCTTTGAGATATTTTAGGATCAGAATGTGATAGTTCCGCTACTGTGGGAAAATGTCGCAGTGCAAGGACCTGAATTTCCTTTGCTTAGGGCAGATATTTGCTCTTACAATAACAACACTGTTCTAGCATTATTAGTTGTTTGCTTAGCTAACCCTCTTTATCTGGGGCAGCCCCCCTTTTAGCGAAAGCTCTCACATTCTCTGAACCCTCTGGAAGCCGTTTCTCAACAGAGGCCTCCATAGACTAATTGAAGTGAGGCAGCGGCTTCATTCTGTGGGGTTACAATAGCTCACCCATCAAATGCCCTCTACTCCTGAAAGCATGAGCCATGGTATTATGCATGTTCTGTTTAATACCACTGGATTATACAGGACATGCGAGAGCGTTCTGCTTTGTTCCCCTTGTAGGTCAGAAGTTGGACTGACCACATTGGTCGTATTATTGATGGAGGTGACTCCATACTCTAGACCAACAGGATTTGATATTCTAGGAAGTTAATGGTCCCTGCACATAATCTCTGCACATTTTTACACTTAATGTGTTAATTAGAGGTGCTGGTAGGTGGATTTTGTTACTGTTAGACAGAGCCAAGCTAGTATTTCCATGTTTCCAGTCTTTGTGCTAAGCTAAACTAACCAGTTCCTATTTTACAGACAAAATAATACTAGTTGATGTAAAAATGATCAACAGATTAACTCATTATTGTTAGGACTCTGGTATGGTGTGTGGGTGTGTCGTGTCTTTGTGTGTTCCTCTCCCCTCCTCATGCCTGAGCTTCATTCCACACACCTGCCTTCCTACCTGATCGCTCCCACCTGTCCCTCATCAACCCGCTGCATATATACTCCTGCTCTTCGGTTGATTGTCACCAGATTGCTGCGTCAACTACCGTGGTAGCTTATGCTCCCAGGCCCCTTGCTAGTTTTTTGAGCTTGTCTGTCTTCTTCTGCTTAGCTTTGTATTGTTTGATTGTTGCCCTTTCCTCACCGCCCACAGTTTACTCTGGATCCTGCCCTGCTTTCCAGCCTGCCTGCCCATCCATTCTCTCCTCTGGATGCAAGATTCCCTCTCGTCCACTCGTGCCGCTTAACCTGGGAGCAGCCTCCCCATCGGTCATCCCTGTGTCCACCTTCCTCCACCTGGTACCCGTTCCTCCCGGTCCCGATCCTCCTCCCCCCTGTTTTGGTGTGTTTAATAAACTCTGTTTCCTCCACTCTGCCGTGCCTCAGTCTGTGCTTGGGTCCACACTAGCGATCATAACAATTATGACCACAACAGTTAGTTGCAACACTGAAACTCAGGATCCAATTATGAGCATACTGAATTATCAGTGAGCAGCATGTATCTTTCACCAGGCTCTTATGAGGGAACAAATTGTTATTTTCGGTATTGTTGTTTTGCATGACAGAAGTTGATACCTGATCACACTGCAATGATGAGGCCTGAAAGGGGACTCACTAAGTCCGTCTGAATGCTAGCCTGATGAGAAAATGAAGAGCTTTCACTATCGCTTCATTTCAGCATCCTCTCTGAGTACTTGCTGCACATAAGAGGTCCATTTACAGTGAAACGTATCCTGAGATCTTGCTGTACACAGACCCCATGCAAGCAGCAGGTAAAGTGGGTCAGGGGAGATAGGCTAAATAATGCACTAATTCAGCTGGTTCGACTTGAACCTCATAACCCCCTCCTCACTGAAGAAATGAGACAGAGGAAGGGCGGGGAAGACAGAAAACCCAACCAGGAAATGCTTCCAAAATAAAGCTTGTTTGTATCTGAATGAATTAGAGGGGCAGGGTTGCTGCAATATTTAACAAAGAGCAAATAAAGACTGCTTTGTTGGGCTGTTAACGCATCTGAGTCATTTCCTGCAAAATTATGATAATCCCAAAGAAATGAATGTGATGAAATAATCACAGGAATCTTGTTTGCTCTGCATAATTTCCTGCATGGAAATCTCCTGCTCCTCCAGCTGTTGTGCCAGATGGATGTGGGCCCGCGGCTCGATTGCCCCCTGGCTGCCATGGGTTCCCACAATAGCCCCTCAGTGACCACTGTGACCACACACAAAAGGCAATTGCTGACCACTGACACCGCAGACAATCAGCCCTGAGGGTCAAACAGCCCTCTGCATCGTTCAGTCCTGCTCACCTGAGGCTCAAAACGCCTCATAAAACCTCAATCACTGCTCTGATGTCTGGCCGTGGAGAGGCGATCCCAGAAATTCATTGAGCGCCACAAGCACATCACCATAAAGTTGAGTTATGGACTCATGAAAGGCATACACATCATATTATCTCTTTAGAAAGTGACGGAGACTCTATAATGTGAATGGCTCCAGCTAGCCGGATGACTCACGCAGACAAATGTTTCTACATGCCGATGATATTGATTCTTCTCATGGATCTTTTGTACAAATAGCCTGCCTTTAAATGACAAAGAGCCTAGCATCCAGATTACTTCATCTTAAGAATCGAAGAGTGATATTAAAGGCTGGTAATGCACTGCAAAACAATGTGCATTAAGCCATGTAAAGTATTATGGACTTATGAATCTCACTTTCATACATTTCCACTTTAAATTGTTCTCTTGAATCCAGCATTCTTCCTTGCTTCAAGAGATCAACATGTGTTTCTAAAGTAGTCTTCTTTGGAAGAGGGTGGAATTACATCCTGTTGTCTGGACGAGGGTGAAACCAAAGGACTTTTTTCAGGGCATAACTGGATCTGCAGAAAAGGCCAATTTTCCAGCCACCGACTCTTCATAATGGTGCACCATCAAACTCCTGCATTAATTGACTTTCTAATCATAGCAATGGCTCCACTCTGCACCTCATATTGATACCTGGCATTTGAGATAATGTGACGACAGTGGCCGTGTTATGAGATAACACAATTGAATACGTTATGGAAATGTGAATTGCTTTAAAAATGAAGCGATGTGATTAGGGAACTCTGTGGTATGTTCTGTACCAGCAGGCAGGGAGAAGATCAACACAGTCTACCTATCTGCCCTGACAGCACCCAACTCCTCAAATAATGGGAGTGGCATGAAGGTCACTGCATCCTGACTGCGAGGCTGTGGTGTAAGTGTAGCCAGCAGGCACATGTGGTGAGCTGGATTGTACCCAGCTCCCTCTCCCCTCTCGCCGACTTTGTTCGCAGAGTGCAGACCAGGCTAGCATCAGCCGCAAACGCTTCTGACAGAGCGCATTAGCCACGTCAGACAAAATCAGGTTCCCCTGCAGACAACACCTTGTTATTATGCAACGCACTGCAGCAGTTTGAGGCAAGGCAGATCTCTCCGTTTTTGTTGCATCCGCTCTGTTGCTGTGTTTGTATGTGAGCGAGTTCCAGCGCAGGATTTTGTGGAGAAACATTTCAGTGAATGTCTCATACCATGAAAATAACCACTGGCCGTTTTCTCTAAAATATGTCAGACAGAATAAAAAGCAATTTCCCACTATGAGCAACACAGACCAGGAAGGCTGCTCCTGTTATCAGAATAGAAAACCCTACCCACCAAAACACACTAAATTGATTGATTGATGACAATAGATTAATCTACCACATGTGGCATTTAGTGGGTAAAATTGCCTGTAGTGCATTCAGGGAGATAAGAGGAGCCCATCATGACACTGTTGAAACAAAGTTCCACATGAGGCAGCAGGCTTCCCCTCAGGGCTCCCACCCTGTGACACATCACACAGCCAGGCAGGTGATCTTTTGTTTGGGAGGGAGATGATGAAGAGTTGTGCACACACTAAGTCCCACTGAGAAAAGCAAAAAGGAAAGCAAGCAGCGAGAGAGAGGAGGTTACAACAAAAAATGAAAGACAACTGTGCTGCAGGCTTTTCCCCAGTGTACAGACAATATACAGGAGCACAATTGTATTGTGTCTAGCTCTGCTGCTGGGAGCTGACAGGCCTTTCAAAAGCTGTGGAGCTGTCTGTACTCAGAGGCTGTCATCTATAGAAAAAGCACAGGGGACCAGAGGATGGTCGGTCTGGGCCGGGCCACTGCAGGGACACAACCAGCTGGAGCACCTGGTGTTCAGAGGCAACACACAAAGACACACACACACACACACCGATGCTAATGCAAACAGGCACAAACACAGTGACACCCATGTGACCAGCCTGTTAAGCATATATATTTGCTTACACGTGAACAAGCATTGATAGTGTGTTTGAGTCCACATGAACACACAAATGCTACACATACACTTACATATCTTTTTACACACACACACACACACACACACACACTGGGGTTAGACACATTTTAAGGATAATAGATTGGAATTTAGAGAAAAATCTGTTATTAATCTCTAAATACTTACAATACTGAATAAGTATTGACCTGCTCATTTCTGATAATAAACACTGTAGTGAGTTGTATAAGCAAGTTAAGTAGGTCTCACTTAAGTTTTTACAGATTAATACCACCCAAACTTCTTGACATTTGATTTTGTTTGCAAGCTCACATTGTCTGCCTGTCACATAAACGTGCATGCATGTGATTGATTTGCAGCTGTTGGAAAGTGATGACTATGGAGCAACATGGGAAAGAAAGTCAAACCAGATCCTTCACCTGCACATCTTTAAACTCAAATCAACCTCAGCAATTATAATTACAACCATTCTTAGGTCGATATGTCCCGCCAGGGTCTGTCAGCAGTATTTGTAAAGAGAGGTTCTTCTTTCTCATAAGCGGAAATCCAACATTCAACAGAAGTGACACCTCGCTCTGTGCTGAGCAACACAACCTGCCCAGAAACCAATGTCACTCAAGTGTGTTTTAAGTGTGTTTGCGTTGCTGTTTTGGTGGTGGCGATGGTGGGAGGATAATCCATGCAAAGCTCTGAAGCTGAACTTTGGCTGTTGAAAGCCAATAAGGCGGTATCAAAATGAGGGCAGAGTTAATTAATCATCTCGGCTTCCTTTTCACGGCCCTCCCATGGCTGTCCCGGGGGCTTGTGCGAGTGTGTTTTTGTGTGTGAGAGACAGAAAGCGAGGCAGGGAAGCTGGAGGGTGGTGCAGGTTGCAGCTGGGGGATATTAGCATAAAGTAATGTGAGCCAGCAGACTGCTGAGCTCCTGTAAGCCCAGTGCAAACCTCTTAGGAAAAAACAGGAAACCACTGACACCTGCTTTATTCACTGACCATTGAAAAAAAGACAATTAAAAGACAGTATAATCTATATTTGCAGTTAATCTTTTAAATGACCTTATTGGTGAATGTGACTGATTTTAAAACATCACTGCTGAGACAGTACGTTCAAGGAAGCGTGGACATGAGATTGTACACAGTCTGTACTGTACTTTTAATTGTCATTTTTGCAATAATTCAATGTACTTTTTTGTTTTTGAAATGATGCTGTACATGATAATGCAGACATACATCAATCAAACTGACTTTGAATGCCACTGCTTATTAAACTTCACAAAGAGAAAGCAAACATCTTCCAAAGATTTAGGATTTGTCACGCTGCCATCCATAATTACTCTTAACACTTTGCAGCTGTGAGTAACTCAGTTCTTATTTCTTTTGTGCAATGCAATGTGGCACAATGGCACAAACAAACAAGACAGTATCTGCTTACTTGTTCATTATTCCCTATGGCAGACACTCAGTAGTTCTCTATAGCGAGTAGTGAGGTGATCATCACTCTCAGGTGTGCTGCGTGCCGGCAGTCATTTTTGCATCTTTCAAATGCAACTCATTGTGTTTTGAAATTGTTAGCACAAAGGATACTGTAGGTTCACATTCACACGTTTATCTTCATACAACACACACACGCCCATATGTGCACTCAAATACATGTCGATCACTGTAATCATTCCTCCGGGAGCTGCGATGGAGAGGCAGCAAGAGTAAGAAGGACTTTGGCACTATACAGACTGTAACTCTGTTAGAGATCCAATTGATTGGGTGAAGCTTCATATTAGCTGCAGCTGAGCTTTTGAAGTGAACAAAGGACTGTGGACTTTGTTTGCCATCAATGCATCTCTCTGGGAAGAATGATTGCAGCAACCAAAAAATATTTCAATGTGCATATCGTTCCAAGACGTGCTTGAAGAAATGTGAATCTATGCTTTAATTGCTAATATGCTAGAAAGTTTCTGCAAGTTTGTATTAAAATGAATGGAAACCTGCATCTGCCCTGAAGGAACTAATCAATCTAAAAGCTTTTGGTATGCTTTGGATTATGTGCTTATTAACTAATAGGAATAGAGCATGCAAAACACCTGTATGCTCCTCTTAAAAAGAGATTTGCTTCACGATGACTAAGTCATGAGAAGACACCGGAGCTTCTGCATCCCCCCGCCCTCTTCTTTACTGTTGCCACTGGCAGGTTGATGAGGCTTTTATTTTGGCAGCACAGACTTGGCCGGCTTAGGACGACAAAGAAAAAAGCACTCCTGGACTTTTAAGGTTATTTGCTCGCCAAACAGACCTCAAAGTATTGCATTCGCTTGTGGCCTCAGAGCGCGGAGCACTTTCATTCAATTCCCAATAAAAGCAATGTTAGCAGGGTCTCTCTTGTGGCCCTGACAAAGCTTTATCTTGTTTGAGGCTTTGAGTGCAGCCCCAGTACAGACCTTCACCACAGAAATATGATGGACAGTGCAGAACATCAGCTATAATGCCAACATTCATGCCACAATGTATTACAGCAAAAAAGAGAGTACATACAAGTCTTTCAGGCTGGAAAAAGACTCAGTGGGTGCGTGTGCGCGTGTGTGTGTAGATTTGGGGTTGTTGGGGGGGAATTTCTAAACGGAGCACAGGGAGCAATCTGGGCATGAGGAGGAACGAGTGAAATAAGATGGAAAAATGCAATCATGCATCCCGGGCCTCGCCAGCTCCTCATCGTGTGTGTGTCTCCCGCCACTCACCCACCCCCACCCCCTTCGTCCCTCCTTCTTCTCCACGAGCCATTAGTCACTATCCCGCTCCTGTTAATGTAATTAGATAAAGGATATATGGAGCCTCGGAGCTCGGCGGAGACATTTGTCTGCATAATTGCGTCCATGCGGTGGCAGAGGCTAAGAACCCCTGGATTTCCACAAAACACCTCTGGCTCAATAATTCAGAAGTGGAAAAGAAGAGCGAAATAAGGACGGAGAGAGACATTTGGGGGGTGGGGGGGGGGTGAAAGATAGAGAAGGAAAAAGACACAGTGATAGAGAGAGTACCCACTCCAAAAAATAAGAAGAACAAGTTGAGAATCAAAAGCACTCAAAACCATTCCCAAACCTAGGTGATATTTTTAGATCTGGATGTTGCATCACATTTAAAGGCCAGTTTCTCCCCCCGGTATGCACACACATATCAACACACACATACACACACAGGCAACCTTGTAATAAACTGTCGAATGTCACAACCCGTCTCAATGTGGATACGTGCAGATGGCAGGCAGGTCCCCCGATTCAGACCTTCTGGAGATGTATCGAAACAAGCGAGATTCTCGCATGTAATTAGTGGCAGTCGCAGCTTGTCGGCTAGTGACCTATATTTGGAACATGGTAAGATTTCTGCAGTCTACATGCACTACACACAGTCAAGGATTCCCAATTTCCCATTCACTTGAGAAGCATGGACACACTGTGCCAGTCCAAAAAGCATAGCAGGGGAATCCATATGACAATTACTATATATATATATATATATATATATATATATATATAAATATA
>JAVQJD010038819.1:0-11510 GCA_036023655.1 Nannoperca australis | reverse complement strand
CCCCCCCCCCCCCCCCCCCCCGCCCCCCCCCCCCCCCCCCCCCCCCCCCAAAACTGTCCTATTTTTCTTTGTTTTTTTGAGTCCGATGTTTATACTGGATCATCAGCACACACACACACACACACACACACACACACAGATTAATGTGAGAGCCTGGGTGACAGAGTTAAAAGATTGCAGCGTCCCATTAATAAACCACCAACCCACCCTCTCCACATGATCCCCAGATGCATCCTGGGAAATGGCAGCAGCTACAGCCACGGGCTGCGGTGCTGCAAATTTATTCACTTTAGTAGGATAATTGAATTTTTTCCTTCATAGTAGGCCGATTCCACAGGGGTGTAAGTACGAGTGTGTGTGTGTGTGTGTGTGTGTGTGTGTGTGCGCGCTCTGGACTATTAATAATTGACTGGTTGGCGTTTCTTTCACTGTGCAGATTTATTTCACCTCGCCGCTAATTCGGTCCTTTTTTCAGATCTGATCTGCAGGTTTCTCGGTCGGTTGAAGTTATTTACAGTCGGGTCGCTGAGTTTGGTTTTACTGTCTCCTCTTTCCTGTTTGATGTGTGTGTGTGTGTGTGTGTGTGTGTGTGTGTGTGTGTGTGTGTGAGTGAGTTCAGGAGACAGGCGTAAACAGGAACACTTTCAATCTACAATATTAGTGATTGTTTGATGCATGGAAAACAGCGTTGACAGGTCTGGAAGTCCAATCTGACAGCGAATTCACACAAAGAGTCACGTCTCTCCGTCTCCGCGGGAACATTAAAGGGAAATAAAACCCCAAAAATCTGATTTCTTTCTAACAATCGGTTGTTTTGTGTCTTGGTTCCTATCAGATGTGATCACATTTCACCGCTACGCGAGCTTCAGCGCGGCGGAGGGTCGACGGATCCTAAGATCTTTCACCAAAAATCTGAATCTGTTTTGTTGCCAAGTAGCTTTTCACACACAAGGAATTTGCTTTGGTGTTTTAATGCATTAATAAATACAGATATTTAAAATAAAGCCACTAAAAAACAAGTTGAGAATGCAAATATATAAAAAGAGAAACATTAGCAATAAAAACATTGAAGCCTGGAACAAAACGGTAGATTTCCAAGGGAAGTTCTGAATTGTGTTTTTAATGTCAAAGTGAGGCAGCGTTGTAATGAATATCTATCTATCATATTTATATATATATATATGTATGTGTATATATATATATATATATATATATATATATATATATACATATATACAAGATGCACTATATTTAACAATCTAATGAACATAGGAACCAGTGTTAAAGCCAGGGGAGATATTGATCATGATGATCTTTACGTTTCTGTACAGCTAAATGCTCTTTTTATCCCACGAGCTTTGGAAACTCTTCCGCCAACAGTTTAATCCCTCAGCGTGTTGTCATCGGTGTTGAAGCTGTATAAAGTTGTAAACTGTGAGGAGAAGTATTGATTACCAGCGTAAATTCCTACTTCAGAGTTTTCTTGTGATGATCTCTTCGATGGTCGTCAACATAGAAACACGAGATTCTCCTGGATGATTCCACCAGTCTGCAGGTTCATGACGTGACTTCAGCACCAGTTTTTTTAAATCCTCCAACTGGAGTCTTGATACAGAAACATTAACGTGTCTGGAGATGAGGATCCATTCATCTCAGTGATCTGTGGGATGCGAAGGCCCTGCAGGAGCTGCTCTACAGTACCAGCACCTTCTGCATGTGAACAAAAGAGCCAGCGAGCTTCTCTGTAAGCAGATGCAGATGCGCTGCCACAGTTTGTGTATTCAGGTCAGTTTGTGCATTCAGAGCAAACACAAACCATGTTCCTCAGCATCTTTAATGACCTCTCTCTCTTCTCTCTTTCACACACTCACATATTCTCTCTCACCCCCCCACAAACACACACACACACACACACACCAGGGTGCACTGGTCAAATATTAATGTCCAGGAGAAGCTGCTGTGTTATTGTACTTGATACAGCTCCGGGCGCTTTCTCTTCCACCGGCTTTGTTTCGTTCTCCGCCGCCGCTCTCGACTACAAAACGCTACAAATCAAGACTTTCTGCTCTCGAGCCGCGGCTCCGACACGTTCTCTGATCTCAGCCAAACCCTTTTTAGAAATATGTCAAGTCTAGCTCTGCCAGTGCAGTTAATTACTTAGTTCTTCCCCCCGACTCCTGACGGGAAACTCTGAGGCTGGTTGGACGCGGCAGGAAGTCCTGGTTCGGTTCGGTTCGGCGCAGCGTTGCATCCATTCATGCCGCCGGCGTTGGTTTTATATTCTAGTGGAGATCCCAAAGTTTCCAAAGGTATCAAATATGTAAGGTTGAGGGCGAGTCTGGGCGAGATGTTTCACTCCGTCACAAGCGAGCCGGCACTTTTCTTACTTTCTAAACTTGTTTATAAGGAAACTTGTCATTTGAAACTTTGTTAGTGGTTCTGACACCAACTCTTTTCTTCATTCAGCACAAGAAACTCAGTGTTTTCTAAAACACAAGCAGGTAATTCTGTCTAAAGTTATAATTTAAAGCAAGAATCACCTGAGCGGAACATTACAAGTCTGACTTTAACTTTCATCTCAGTACAGAAAAGCTTGAGGTTCGATGCCCAGGTCCTGAATCTCAGAGAGGAGGCTTCAACCAGGTCCTCAGGTGGGGGGAACCTTATTGATCAGCTGGAAGGTGGATGTTTAAACGTAGATTAGACCGGAATCGACAGACGAGGGAGTGAACAGCAGGACAAGAAGAAGGGATTGGACTCTACACTGTTTGTGTCCCAAAGAAAGGGGTAGAAAGGAAGGAAGTCAGAAGGCAGTGAGGTAAAATATAGTTGGATGATGATAAATCAAAGACGAAGAGTGGCGAGAAGAAAGGAAATAGAAAACTGCACAAGAAGTGAGACGAGAAGGAGGGAATGAGAAGAAAGTGGAAGAGGTAATGAGGGGAGGATGAAGGAAACCGTTTTTAAATAGTTTATTCTCCCGGTGACGGAGGAAATGAAAGAAAGAAGAGAGGAAGTAAAAACTGGGCAGTAAAGAAGAACCTGAATGTATAAAACAGGTTTCGAGTTTGTGTCCGTGTGACAGGATGAGGAAGGAGGAGAGACGGGGATAAAATAAAAAGACAATTGTGTCTGATGATGGCCGACAAACGTTTTCTCCTCCGTCGCTCCGGAGGAGGAGGTGGAGGAGGTGATGGAGGAGACGAGGGAGTTACTTTTGACTTCTTAAATATCAAATATTGATTTTTGAAAGCGAAAAAAATAAATAAACCATTTCCATCTTCATCGCTCTCTCCTGCTAATTAGTGAAAGAACGGATGACATTTAAATATCTATAATTCCCTTTTTTCCCTTCTGTGTCTCCTTTTCCTTCATTTTCTGCCAAACCCCCCCCCCCCCTTCTTCTTCTTTTCATCCCCTCCCCTCCCTCCCCCCTTCGTCCTCTTTCCCCAGCTCTGTGTCGATTAATTAATTGCCGGCTAATTTAATTTCTCAAAAAGTAATAACTTGTTTAAGCATGAATAAAGACTGACAAGGCAAAGTTCTAATCTGCCCAAAGTTTAATTAGAGCCGGCAAGGTTTCCACACAGAGCCAGAGTGGGGGGGTCAGAGAGAGAGAGAGAGAGGGAGGCAACAAAGAAAACAGGGATGGAGGAAGGAAATAAGACAAATACCAAGATTTCTTGAAAATAACAGACAAACTAAAACTGATTTTACGTCTGAGCTTTTACAAAAGACACAAAAATGCTTCTGGTGACAGAAACAGGAGAGAAAAATGTAATTTTTGAAAGAAGAACATTTTAATGTCTTTGTGAGAAGATCGACACCAATCTCATGTTTGTGTGTTCAGATACAGAGCTTGGCGTCAGGTCATGGTTAGCTTAGCACGAGGAAACAGCTAGCCCGGCTCTGTCCACACCTACAGAAGTGTTGTAGTGACCGTGTGCAGCTTCCTGAAGTCAGACAAGTTAGACAAACGAGATGCAGCATGTTACACGTCTGCTTGGGTGGAGGATGGAGAGATGCATGGAGGGGGTGAAGGGGATGGTTTGAATCCTTACAGATGAGTTTCCTCTGATGAAACTCTCCTGTCTCTACGGTAAACATGAAGCTATGGCTAGCAGCTGGTTAGCTTAGCATAAAGACTGGAAACGGGAGAGAAAGACTGTTGTTTCCCCCCGGCTTTTATGCTAAGCTAGGCTAACCACATCCTGTTGCAAATTACCCCAAAATAGAGAGCATTTTCTGTTTTCATTGGATACAATTTTACCTGCTCCTGATTGGCTGGAAGGCTCGGACACTCGTTAGTGGTCTGAACTTACATAAGAAACTTTAACAAACAGCACAAATCTTAAACGGCCACTAAATCAAATATAAAGGAAGAATCAACCATTGTTGCTCAAACACTTGACCTTTGACCTGCCCCTGGTGGCACAGGACAGGTCAGAGGATCTTTCACATCAGTTGTCTTCAGACTCTGAATATCTGCACCAGGTTTCACCAAAATCCATCACATATTTGTGGAGATGTTTCCCGTTGTGTCGGGACGAGCCCGGCAGATGGCTCGAACACAAACATCACTTCATGCCGAACAACCAGAATATGTTTGTACCTCTTTATTGTTGATGATTTTCAGTCTCCCATTGTCTCTTGGTTGTGCGTTATCGCCGATATCATTACATTTTAAAGTACGGTTGGGTAAAAAGCTTGTAAAATCTTTATAGGAACACAGAGTGCAGCACACTGACAAACCAGGAGCACACTAAACCTCTGATGAAGAGTACGTGTGTGTGTGTGTGTGTGTGTGTGTGTGTAGACCTGAACTGAACTGAGGATTTGATGAGTTGTGTGACGGTGAATACAGATTCAGATTTACATCCCTGCTCAGTAAGAACACACACAACTCCACTGTTGTGATTTCTGAGAAGAATCTAAACTACATGTAGAGTAAATAAAATGTCTGGCAGCAACGTGACCAGCGTCTGGGGTCACGATGCTCTGCTGGGGAGCCGGGTTGACCCTCGAAGCTCAGGCATTTCAGGGTTGTTGCTTGTGTGCACATCCAACAAACAGGATGTAGGAAAAGATGACAAAGGATGAGGGTAGATGGAGACGAAGGATTCTTGATGACTTGACAATCATGGATTCTTACACCTGAAATTCTTTAACGGGTCAAGAAGAACCTCCAAACAATAACAAACATGACAGTTTGAGGTCAAAAGCAGCACCTGGCAACGCTCAACCCGATCTAACCTCTTTCACTTCTCCCTCCTCCTCCTCATCAACCGACTCTGCATGTTGGACACTTGATGGTTTTTACTGTGCGGTGACTCTTTGGGCGTCGTGGGTGTTGAGATGAAGTCTCATCTCTGGCCTTTAGCTTCCCGATCGCCTTCAGCCGGAGTCGAACGTCTCTCGGTCAAGACAAGACACAAATTGATGACGCCACAATCACCCGATGCGACATGGTGACCCTCCACGATCACGGCATCGTGGTTGTTGCCTCCGGGGAACAAGCGGCA
This sequence comes from Nannoperca australis, assembly GCA_036023655.1. Lineage (NCBI taxonomy): Eukaryota > Metazoa > Chordata > Actinopteri > Centrarchiformes > Percichthyidae > Nannoperca > Nannoperca australis. The sequence goes on along the minus strand of JAVQJD010038819.1, from coordinate 5,988 downwards.
GCAGCGAGTCGTCGGCTTTCTCCTGGACGTCTTTGAGCGTTCAGAGCAGCAACACCTCCTCTCACTCCTCTATTGTTCCTATAAGATAAATTGGAGCCATTGTCACGGACAGAGAAAAGGCATTAATTGAAGGTTTTCCTGCTGCAGCTTTAACTGCAACACACACACACACACACACACACACAAAGCTTCAAAGTAATTAAACACATTAACACTTCAAGCAGGCGCAGAAAAAAAAGAGCTCTCTTTTGTGTACATTTGCTTCCATTTATCACCCAGGACTGAGCGGAGAGGGGAAGCACGAGGGTTTAGCATATCTCTGCGACTAAAGTGATGGAGCGGAAAAGAAGAAGAAGAAGAGGAGGAGGAGATGGAGGAGGGGGGGGAAAGGAAAAGAGAGAGAGAATCCGCCTGGGCTCTTTACTCCAGTCGACAGCGTAAAATGTCAGATACTCATCTGGAAATTATTTTCATTTCATACCGCTGACATCTTCCCGAGCGGGGACTCTGAAATCTAATTAGTTTGACCGGAAAACGGTGACCAAGGTAGCGCAGTGTATTATGCAGAGAGAGAGGCCGCCGGGGCGAGCGAGGGTCCCCACGGGGGTTAACTGCAACTCAGGAGTGCAGATAAGAGCTACAGGGGGAAAGAAACTCCGGAGGGCTCCTCCATTTTAAACAGCCTCGACTAATAGAGGCAACCTTGAATTCAGCGTTATGGCCGTCTGACAGCACGCCGAGGGTACTGGGGGGGGGGGGGTTCCTCCAGGGGTTCCTGCTGAACTTTTCAAACTTCCTGTAAGTACTGATGAGAAACCCCGGATCACCGACCAACGCTGCCGCCACTGCCTCCGCCGCGCAGGACACTGTGGCTGATGGGGTAACAGCGACAGTTCAAAGCATCCCCACCAATGTGAACCTTCTAGACTGAACACACCGATGATTCAGTGGTTCTTAGAGCTCTTTGCTACTGCAGGTACCCAACAACCATTGTGTCCAACCCTGTCGCCAGACAAAGACGACGATGCTGCTGCAACACCCTGGATTATGTCATTCGGTCCAATGGCGACGTTCATGCATGTAAAGCTGCGGTTTGGTAACGATCAAATAAGTTCTGGTCCAAAGTACGGTTAGCGTTGTGCATGGTATAAAAAGTCTGCTTGGTTACCCCCAACATCTCCACACTTTTTATTTTCCGCCTCGCGTGCATTAACGGTTGGTGTTGGTAGTGATATGTGATGGAGTTGCCCAGTATGGATCCTTGGGGAAGACTTTGCTGGATCTACATTTTTGGGTACTACTTAAGAGGTGATGCTGCTTCCAGGCACTTGCAGGGTCGGTACACCACATCAAACCAAGGACCGGCACAACAAACATAATGACGTAACTTGACGTAAATTACAGTTTAACACTTTACATCAAAGTTTGTAGGAAGTTCTCAGATGATGTTTGTGCTTCAGTCACTAATGAGAGTCGGCGGCAGTAACAAAAAAAAAAGCTGCTTTGTCAGCATCTGATGTGCCTTCACATCTCCTTTGATGATGATCGGGGTTGGAGGAGAGCGGCGGCTGCAATCTGCTCGGGTCCACCACCAGAGGAAGGCCTTATTAGCCATAACCGTTATTGATCTTACATCTTAGCCACAACCCACCCTAACTGCCCAAACTCTTCCTCCCGTCATGCTCGCCAATTAGCTCCATCTCAAACCAGAGCCAATTAGTTCTTGTGCTTAATTAGGATGAACACGACCCCGATCATCCCAGCGCTAAATCCTGTGATTAGAGCTACAGAGCGTTGAGCCGAGGGCCTGAACACAAGGGTCACTCTCTGATTGGCCCCTATTCCCTCTTTATTTGATCACTTATTGTTATATATTGAGTCGTATGTCGAGTGGATATTAAGTGTGTTTGTAGTGGCACAGTTCCTACACAGTTCTTTATTTTATTAACCTCAAATGCAGAAAAAAACAGGCCTTTTATACAAAACAGGATTATATTATATTTCTTATTTTAAAGTAAAGTTTGTCGTACTTTAGTGAGACTTTATTATTTTAAAGTTTTTTATTGTGAAAGATCTGTGCACTAACTTTCGCAGAAGAGAGAAGTTAGCGCTCAAAAAACGTTTGTTTTCTAGCAGATTTATGACTTTTCTTGTACAAAGTCACATATAATCTGGATACATGCTCATAATTACATTAATTTCTTCACTATTTATCCAGTTTGTACATTCTTATGCTTTCGTTTGAGGTGACAGGCTGCACTGAAGCAACAGTTTGATCACATTGTGCCACCACAGGAGTGATTGACCAGAACATCACCTGTTCAAAGATGGCTCCCCTGAGAAAGACGAGTGTCAGGGAGCTCGTATAAGTGACAAACAGACAGAGTGGCGAGTCCTGTAACTGAACTGGGGAGGAAATACAGAGTGAGGCCGGTTGACATGACACATTTTAATGCTTTGGATGGATTCGGAAGCTGTTTTCAAATACGTTTCTCTCAGAAGGAGCCAGTCTTCTTCTGTTTGAGGTGTTTACAGGAGGCTTTTTACTCACACTGACCTCTACGGAGATTCACAAAGTCCTGACGGTCAGTCCAGATCTCCTGTTCTGGCTCCTCCCCCATTCATCCCACATCTTTGCGATATTTTATTATACCAGCCGTCCCCAAGTGACGTGTTAACAGCAATGCAGCTGGAGTTGACTGCCTGAACTGGCTCCTTGTTGGTCAAAATGGCGGCTGCTGTCGTGCCGGTTGACTGGGGTTAAGGTGCGGTTGCTGCTACAACAGAAGGTTCAACTGAAACTCCCTGCTGGTGGAAGATGTTGTAGGTTCCCACAGCGTTTGTGGACACAAAGTCAGGGGTCAGAGGTCTGAGTTGTTGCTTAACAAAGTTTCCCTGCAGGCTGGAGTCCGGCTGAACTCGGCTGCTGTTGTTGTTGAAGCGAGTTGAGAGTTTGTTGAGCCGTGCAGCTCCGAGGGCGCCCGTGCTCTATAAGCCTCCTGCTGACACGACGTTCAGAGGCAAAGCACTTATTAAACAGCCGCTCTGAACTCAGCAGCCACTCGCACATGACTTAACATTTTTGCAAGCACCTTGCTTTTGCATGGGAAGTGCTTAAAAACTAAAATCCACGGCAGCGCCGGCCGTGAGAATGTGGGGAGGGGAAAGCGCGGTCGCTACTCAGCACTCCCCGGGATTAGACTGTACACATCAACCGGCAAACAGACAGAAAAGCCGACTGTAGCTCGTTTTGCAAAAAAGGAGGCAATGAATTTAAATTATGCATGAAGCAGAGGGCATTTTGGGAAATAAGCGCCATTCCCCGAGAGGACCGGCAACCCCCCCGCACGCCTCCAGTATCAAAGAATGATCTAATGTCACGCACAGAAGAAAGGTTACTTTCTGCATACGCATTGATATTTCTGCTTCCATCTCTGACCTTTTTCCATTCTAAGCTGTGATTCTTTAAATGCGAACTCAGCCCTGCGTCCGTCCGTCTGTCACTTTCTGTTCGTCCGCCTGCTCGTCTCAGAGGCTCAAGGATTACAGATCCCCAGGTGGGAACAAGAAGAAGGTAAAGACGAACCCAGAGGGGAGAAATTATGACCTTAATATTGACAAAAAAGACAGAAATGTGATGCTTTTCTGTAAAGATCTTGTGTCTCTGTCGTCTTTCGCTGTCGTTTCTTGTAGGTAAAGAAACTGTAGCAGTTACAGTGTTGTTATTTTTGCCTTAATTGGCTGTTTGTGCAACATAATTAACGTTTTAACGAATCCAAGCGTGTTTTTTTTTCCTCCTCTAAATCGGCTGATCCTGTTTCACGCTCAGCGCGCCGCCATTTTATATCTGCTTGCTGTCTTTCAGCAGCAAATTAAGCGACGTTCTTGGCACTTTGTGACTATTAGTGACTTTAAAAATACTCTGAGCTTTAATTAATTTCCTTCAAATGGAGAGATGTGTGTGTGTGTGTGTGTGTGTGAATAACGGGATAAAGACAGTTTTAATCAGCAGCTCCTGTTCTTGCCAGCTCGACTGTGACACCTGAGGGGGCCTCGGGTTTATTGGTTTTTAGGGGAAAAAAGCAACATTTACACAGAAATGCCGATGTTTGTGAGTGGAAAACCTTTATCTGCCTGCTGTCAAATACAGTTCTGTTTACCGTCAACTTGATCTCTTAACGTTATCATCTCTGGCATTAAACCACAGCACCGAGCACAAACAAGCATCCACACACCAGAAAATATCCATCATCAATATCAACAGAGACACAAAGCGGCGAAAATGAGATCAAATAACAAACAGAAGCACTTGTAGACACTTGAGTTCCTGAACAGTTCCTGATCTCCGCTGTTGTTTCCAGGCGACTCATCCTTTCTTTGTCCTTGTCTTTGCAGACCTCAGGCCTCTTCCCGACGTGGCGATGACCGGGAACTGCACCCACGAGTGCACCGAGTTCGGCCACTCCGACTCCTGCTGGATGCCCGGCGAGCCTTCCCCCGACCGCAAGCTGTCCAAGAACGCCCCCAAGCTCTCCACCTTTGTGCCTTACCAGGAGATGGATGGGCAGGAGCAGCTGATGGCCAACGGCAGCCCCAAGCCCCTGACCACGGAGGAACGCGGGACAGGAAGCGGCGGCGGTGGCGGCGGCAGTTCCAAAGTGGCCAACATGCGGTTCATGACGCCCTACAGCAGTGCCTACCCCGGGGGCGGAGACTCGTCCGGTAAAGACTGTGGGCTGGAGGAGATCCCGCTGAGCCAGGCGGTGGAGTTCCACTCAGCCACCACTCCGACCGGCCAGACCTCCAAGAGGGAGATCTACCTGTGAGGGCGCAGCTCTCCACCTTAAACCCCCCCCCAACGCCCTCCCTGCGCTCCTCGTCATCCCCCGTCGCTGCTCGCCACCACCTGTCCCGCCCCCCTCCCCCCTCACTGCCGCCCCCTGTGCCTAGTACTTGCTGTGCCGCAGCACCGACTCCCCTTCCTCCTTTTTATAACTGCATCCACCGTTCAAGGCTTTAGCCCCTCGCCCACCGCCACCTCCTCTAGAAACCAATCAAATGTAAAATAAATTGAAATCAACTGAAGAAAACACGCGGCTCCTGCTGCTGCGGAAGGAATGTAAACTACACCACATCGTTGTGATAATTTAATGGGAAACTATTTAGCTACTCACGTATTTCAGTTGGGTTTTTGTGCGTTGCTTTAGGCTATGTTGCTGTGTTTGAACAGAAAAAGAAAAAACACCTTCAGGGGGAGAAGGGAAAGAACTTCTTGTAAATCCTACTTAACTGTGTAATGCTAATCTATCCTGAATTTATTTTTTTGATTCAGTTTCTCCTTCATAATTTTTCTCCGGAGCCTCCAGGAAATACATTTTTGAGCCGAGTTGCATCAAATCAACTGGGCTCGTTTATATCAGGAACAGCTCGTCATCAACGTCAGACGTTCACAGAAACGTAGCTGTTGTCAGGTCTGTTCTTTTATTATTATTATTTTTGCCTTGAAGAGGTCTTTTTCTCAGTGTACAGAGCTGTAAATACCACAAACAGTGACAGAGGGAACTGCTGTGTAAGTGTGGATCCGGGGCGGTCGTGCTGTCTGCAGGTCTTCATGTAACGTCGGACTGATGGACTGAAATCCTTTCGCATGTACAGGGAACACGACGCCCCGGCGTCCGCCGTCACACTGCAGGAACCTGGACTCTTGAGCATCACCGACGGTGCCGAGTTATCAACACAAGACTTTTTATTATTTTTTATTCTGTCTCCTCAACAACTTTACGACACGGTTGAATTTGTGTTCACGAGGGGGCGAAATCATTCAAAGGGGCGTCGACACCGAGTCATTCAGAACCGGAAGAAATCTGAGTTCGACGTGCTTCAGTCGGTGCATCGGCCAAAGTGTTCAAGTACCGATTATATCATCAATGCTCTTGTCAGTAGTAGACCATAAAATACAAACTTAACATGAATGTGTCAGACAGTTAT
>JAVQJD010038817.1:0-11690 GCA_036023655.1 Nannoperca australis | reverse complement strand
TCATGAAGAGCCAGTTTGGTCTTGTTGTTCTTCTTTCTTGGGAGTCATTCGAGAGATATAAATCCCATTTTTTTGACTAGGATAATTTCTTTCCATTTTTTGGTTAAAATGTTTTAATCTATATCAAAGAGAGAGGGGACAGCTGGCAGCAGCCTGCTCAAACTGCACACGAGACACCACAGGTGGACAAGAATATTGCTATTAAGTGAATCATTCATGTCAACAAGGAGACTCAGTTGCAGATTATTGAGGGTTCATGTCAACAGCTTAACCCAAATGTAACCTTAATTAGAATATGGAGTTGCTCTGTGCGTCGTAAGGGTGCATGTATGTGTGTTAAATCACACGCTTTCATGCCAACACGAGCCCTGAGCGCACAGACATGCCGCCTCTTCCTCTGCACGAGCTCAGCCAAAATCATCTTCTCAGCGTTCACTCACTCAGATGGCAAGGATGTCTCTACTTATCTGGAGTAAACAATTTCAACTGCAGCTGGCACTGGCATTTGGCCTCTGTGTGCTCTCCTTCCTGGCAGAATAGTGTTTGTGGAGCTGCTGCCATCGGTCGCAGCAGCACAGAGCTTGATCCAGAAGTCAATGGCTGCTCTTCTAAGATGTCTGATTTTAACAGCCCTCTGCCGCAGGGCGAGAGCCACATTTCATTACACAATGCTAATTAATTTCAGCAGGAAGTCATGCGTGTTCCTTACTGATTGACTCATTGTCACTCCCTAAATAGATGTCCACGACTCATGATGCTCTATTTCACACTATTTACAGGGGAGGAAGTTAAGCTATTAACTTGTTTAAAGTGAAATGTCAGGTGCTAAGAAAGGTCCGGCTTTAATAGGACAGCTGTTAATCAGTCACTCATTAGTGTTGGTGCATTGTATTTCATCCTCAGGGACCTGTTTGTGATTTACGTTCTTTTAATGCTTTAAGTCTGTCTGTCATCTGTATGGTGAGCGCTGACAAAGCAGAGGGGGATGAGTGCAGTTGGCAGGTCTCAGGTCTGTTTTGGCCTGACAGTGAGCTTCACAGTAAAGCCAGGCGTCTGTACAGGAGCAGTCTAATGCTCTTATGTCCCCCTTCATCTCGTTCCCTTGCTTTACCCATTTGTCTTTTCGCCATGCATCCCCAAGCGTCTCTCTTCTCAGGTCAATCTAGCTGAGCTCAGAGAGCCGTTATTCATGGTCAGTCATAAATCACCACTCTAATCGTCAGCTCCTGTACACATCAGCTGGCAGGGAAGTACCCTCGAGCACAAGAAATCAATCTCATCAATAAGTGAAGAAACTGGGCCTTTTGGTGTATGTGTGTGCGTGTTGTAATTGACGCTCGTGTTGAAGTCGGTATATCATTTGCTCTGTGGGGGGTTTGTTTCTGACTTCCACTGCTTGTTAGCAGTTTGTTTCACATCACTGCTGCGTCTCACTGAAAGCCTACACCCTCCTGTATTGGATAAGAGCAAGATGGTACGTGTGCACACTGGGCTACAGCCACACAAGCACGAAAGATGGGATTTTTAAACCTAGCACATCAGTATTCTTGTCACAGCTAAAGTGAAATTAAACAGCGTCATTTCGCCCTCATTAGAAAACCATGATTTGTTCCAAAAAAGTTGTCTGCAGCCAAAAGTTAACACCAAATAGAGAATAATTACTACATCTTTTATACTTCTTCTATGCTGAGCTGAAGGCTTTAATAACCCGTTCCTTCGTTTAAGAGCCAGTTTGGAGTGGCCCCTTTAAAATAAGAACTAGTGGTAAAAATAGGTTGCTTTATTACCGTTTACTATTATGCTTCTTCTGAGTTATTCCTATTGTGTTGTGTAGCCGTTGTCACTTCTGAAAATGATGTTTCAAATCTGGACTCGAGAATTCCCATGAACGTGCACTCACATGGGTGACACCGTAAAATATTCACAACTTCGTCCACACTCTCAAACTTCTCTAAATTTGGCAACCGTTATCCCTCTTCTGTTTGCTTTTCAATGGCTGCCATGGAAACCCAAATCAAAGCTATGCACATAAACACCACTCCCAGTGCAAAGCTCCGCCTTCTAGCCCTTGAGACAGCACAAAATAAAAGTGGGACTTGAGTTAAATGTACACAGTTTCAGGGGGCATCTGGAGTTGAGCTAGGAGGCTTCTGAGCTGCTGTTGGATGCACTTCTCTGCACAACATTACACGCACACTGTTTGAAGTTTGGCTTCAGAGAACAAAAGACAGAACAAAAGACATCTTCCACACTGACATACACATATCTCACATTATGAATGGGAGACGACAGTTATATGCATAAAAACATACCTCATAAAGGTTGTAACAAATTGCTTATAATGCAAAATGAACTGTTTTAAATCCCCTTGGCTGGTGTGTATCTGCTTACCATTAGCTAACTGTTGACTTTTTAAAAAGTGGGAAATCCAGAAACCTTTTGACATTGTAACATTTACAGCTGCAGACTTGATGACTTATTACAGGGGCGACCCGTTAGGTGTGTCGGGATCCTCCGAGAGAAGAACACAACATCTCTGTGCAACATTTTCTGATTTCATAACAGCAGTTTGCTTGTTGCCTTGAGGGGATAGCTCACCCTCTGGGGTCGCATGGCAATTAACAGATACATTTCTAGATGTTCTTTTAATATTTGCTTTGCTATAAATTGTCACCTGACTATAAACGTAGTCAAATAACACAGGTAGAGAAAAAATATAGGTGTATACCTCCCATGGGGTCTTGAAATCTGAGAGTTCACAACCAAACTTATTTGGAAAGCAGAAGCAATATATTTCTCCTGCACAACATAATTTTTCTGACTTTCTTCTTGCCCGTGAGTTACTGGATAATTGTAGTTAAGTTTACAGCTACAGTTAAATCAGCAAAAATATTAAAAAATATAAGAAGGAAAATTGCTCTTTGGTTGACCAGGGCATTATTTACAATTTAAACCTTTACTATGCTTTCTTTTTCCTTTTCAAGGCTTTATATTTGAACTGAAACAACGGACAATGGACAGAAAATTAATTAGTTTTAGAAATACATTTCAAACATTCATTATTTCTAGCTTCTCTATTGTGAATATTTGCTTTTTTTTCTTTGCCTTATATGATTGTTCACTATTTTATGAATGATTAGATACATAAAATAATTGGCAGATTAATCAATAATGAAAATAAAAATTAGTTGTAGTCCGACATTATATGTAGTAATCAAGGTCAAATCTGTACCCCAGTGTAGTTAAAAAGCATCTTTTCTCAGCAGGTGTTGTGTTGGGATGTATAGATTACAGCGCACTGTAAACACATGACCTCCAACTCTGCATGGAATGAACCATTATTCTCATCCAGTGGCATGTACTGTATGTGATGTGTATAGAGAGAGAGACTGCCCTTATGGATGATGATGAGGAGGAGGAGGAAGTGGAGGTTTTGGAAAGGGGGATGGGGACGGGAACAGTAGCGAGAACAGAAGGAGGGAGGTTAGCGGTAGGGTGAAAGTGTGCTGGGATTTGTGGGGGCGGGTAGCAAGGGCCTACAGGGAGGAAAGTGGGGGATGGTGAGGAACGAGGGGATACTAGTGTGCCGAGTCCCCCCCCCCAGATATTATAATACCTCAATACTGTGAGTTTGGCTTGTGAGAGAGCTCCATTTTCTGCCCTCAGTGCCGGACTGTGAATGGGGATGTTGCATGAGAGCTTTGTCTCTGCTCAGCGCACGGTGCCATGTGCTGAAACAGGGCACTCCATTCATGCACTCTCTCCGATTTTGTCTCATTAGACTGTGGGCACCATGCGTGTTGAGCTGCCTTTGAGTGTTTATGTGTACACGCATGCATGTTTGTTTCTACAGAGTGTGGGTTGCCTCTGTAAAATATTTTTGCATCAGGCGGAGGTTAGCATCTGCATCCATTGTGGGAGTTTTTTGGCTTTTAAGACCTCATAACGGGGAAGGATGGAGGGGCGTGGAGTACTCTCTCCAAATTCAGTCAAGATTTTCCTGCCCTCAGGCCAGTTGTGAAATCCACACACGCTTTGGTGACCGCGTTACCCTCTGGTTCTTCTCATCCAAAAACAGCTCCTGACGGTGCAACCCTTACAGCCCGCTTCGAATCCCTGAGCCGTAAGCTCGATTTTTGTTTTCACTTTATACACATGTTGAATTAAAACATGCAGAGGGGGAATGAGTGTGTTTGAAACGCACCATCAGCACTATCCTCTGAGTCATCTCCCATCACCATTCTTCTCTTTGTATCTATCAGTCTTTCAGACAGCAGAATGGCCCCTACAGTGTAGACCGAGGCTGAAAGCTGCAGCTGCTGCACACACTGAGCGGAGGCAAGGGACAACACTCCCCCTGCTCCTCCACACACACACACACACCCACACACACACAGAAAGAGAAAGCTGCTCCTCCCTGTTTGTCTGATGTTTTGCTTTGCTTTAATAGCAAGACTGATGCCATTTAAATCTTCCACTTCAATTCACTCAATGCAAATCCAGCTGCATAAGTGGGTTACCAAAGTCCTTTACTGACACATAGGCGAGGACAGTGAATGCAGCGGGCCTATGCAGCCAGTTCAACTCCATTCATTCTAATGGCAAATTTTCTAACTGATACATTAACCAAACGTGAAAGATGAAGCCATTTGAAGATTGCTGCAATTTGCATTTTTTCGTTTTGGAATACTGCTAAAATAATTTAAACTCCAAATTAGCATTTCAAAATTAATGTGCACCCATTTTCACTTGCAGAATTTCAATTAACAGATTAACATTTTATATCTCACACAGCCTTGATGAAGGAGCGTTGTGTTTTGCTAATGGTAATGATTATTATCAGTTAGCATCATGTATACTCTCCTCCTTTTTACACCGCTACATTTATTTGACAGCTGTTGACCTCATAAAATATGATGCATTGCCAAAGATTAAATGACTACATGGGTACAAAGAAGAGATATTTATGTGACTATGTTCACAGATCCTGTCTGACTGGCGCTCAAGGTGATTAGCATCATTACTTTTTAGTTTGTCTGAGCGTTGACGACGAGAGAATCAGATTAGTTCAACTGTATCACAAATAATAAAAGCCCTGTTTAGTTTGAAAAATGATTTAATACTGAACATATCAAAGAGTTGTTAAAATATTAACGCCTACCTTTAAATAACCCCTGAATGTTTACCAGACTCTGCTTGTTTGTATATTTGTGTATTTATTTATTTATAACTATACACATATACCTCCTTTTGGGGTGAAGTTCTTCTTGGCTCCACCTAGACATGACTACAACAATAAAATGCAGCTTAAATGTTAAATGCATTACTAATAATGATCTAATAGTATAATGTAAAGTATACAATATAATCAAATAGATCATTCTTTATAACTTGTTGGTGGTGAAAGTATAGACCTTTGACTTGTAATTAAGTATTCTAGTATTGCTTGTTTAGGTTAGTAACATCATTTTTCAGAGATCATGTATACTGTATGAATAAATCAAAAGGATCATAAGATGCTAACTACTACTAAATGCTTTTTTGCTCTTTAATCTTCATGTTTTGTGTCATATGCTGCGAACAAACATGCTACCACTTCCCATGTGCACACACACATATAACATAGGCAAAAGCATACAAAATCCAACTTGTCCTCTTTACTTCCCATTCCCCATTTCACATCACAAACAGACACAGTAGATGATGATAATTTTGGAACCAGCTGTGGTATTTATATATATTTGGGATGTTATTTAAAGACACTTTCCTCTCCTTCATCCGTCTTCCCTCTGCCCGGCTTTTCAGCTCCTGCGGTATTAAAGATACGCTGCGGTAAATGAAGTCATCCCTAATCCCGTATGTGCTGTATGGGCCCCTCTGACGAAGACTCATCAAGGTGAAAGTGCTGTGTGATTTGTTGGATATTATTAGCATGGTAATAGGGTCTTAGAAGACAGGGAATGAGAGGGAGCAGCTCATACTGTGCATCCAGGTGTGTGATATTTAGCAGCAGCAGTCGCCTCAGGAACAGATCTGTCAGACAAGTGAACACACTCTGTAATGAAAGACTGGCCACTTCCCTGGAGAACGTGAATAATATGAATAAGAATAACACACATGTACAGTAGTTTGCAAGCACACACATTTACACAATCATAAACACACACACACACACACATATTCCCTCTGCCCTCTAAACCTGTCACCAAAGGCAAAGGTCCTCTGCACATGCACCTACACATGTAGACACACACACACACACACACACACACACACACGTCGAATACACTCCATCCCCGCCTGAAGTCATAACAAGAAACATCTAAATCTGAGTCACTCTGAGTCTGACTCACACACACACACACACACACACACACAACCACACAACCACAGAGCAGCGTTTTCCCCCAGGAGCACTTTGCTTTACCAATGCCCTTTAACTTGGTTACTGGGACAGATTGTATCTCTAATTCATAATATATTGTACATTCTTACTAAGTCAATACATTACACACTCAAGCACTGCCTTCATTTACACCCAGGCCGTCCTCCCCTTCCCTCCCTCTGTTCTTTCCTCCTTCCTTCTCTAATGAGTCTCTGAGTGTGCAGGTGAGCTTGAGGAGGAGATAGCAGTGTGCTTCCACGTGTGTGCATGTGAGTCTTGGCATGCAGTGATTATGGATGATAACCTACACATGCTCAAGGAGACGCCCGAGCATCCTTTCACCTCCGGTTAGTTCGTCTCCTCCCTGCTAATTAGAGATGAGAATCTGAAGGCTGATGAGTCCAAGCCTTTTTCATGCCAAAGTATGAAATAAAGTGTGCCTCAGTGCCACTGCTGCACATGTGACGGAGATGAGCTTTGCACATTCACAGAACATATAGTCATTTGTTTTCCACTGCAATGAATTATATAGAGCTCAAAAGATAAGGTTGGTAAGATAAATTGAATGAAAATACCAATGCTAAAATGAAAAACTATTTGTTATAAAGTATTATCAAATATGCAAGAATATTATGCTGAAAAAAGATCATAATTGCAGACGAGGGGGCATCCAGAGTTGAATTGGAGCTCTGCCACTGAGAGACGCTGCCTTAAAGAAACATTCAATTTAATAGTGCTACTTAACAACAAATGTATCTTGCAGCACATTTGTTACTGTGGCTTTGTTATACCACCGACAGTTTTAATACTTGTTCATTTGACTATTTTTCTAAAAGGTTTTATCAATAACTTCTATTAGCCCTCTGGAGAGGTTCATTTGGGTTCATTTTTGCAGATTGTCTATGTTTTTTTTGTAACACCACCTCAGCTTCAAGTCAGACTTGTATAAGCTGCCAGAAACCCAAAATACAAAAAGAATGACACTGGTGCCTATACAAATGTATATATAATTTGTGATAATCACTCAATATATTATAATAGAACAGAAGACAAATGTAAGAAACAAAACTATAATACAGTTCATTATTATTATTAGTGATTTTATTCCAACTCATTTTTTCATTGAAAGTCTATGTATGTCATTGTAAATATTGTCATTAACACTATTGCTGTAATAATTTAGTTATAAGTTTAAAGCACATCAGCACTTTCAACTGGTTAGCTCAGCTTGTATCTATATGATATAAATAAAGTTATTTTGCTATAACTGAAACATGCTCAGTGTGTTCGCCAACAAACAGACTCCAGATTAACACAATACATTTAAGAGTAGATAAATACAAACACGGGTAGCACTCCACATATGGAGTCACAGCTATGGTTGTACATAATGTGCATTATCAAAACAGGGGGTACTAAGAGTTTAAGAAGAGACTCTGCAGCCTCGTGTTCCAGCGCTGAGCTATGACACAAGGGTGACAATAACAATATATGTACGTTTATTGTGAGGTGGTTGGATACAGGGCTTGTATAATATCAGGCAACATACTGAACCTAAAAGACATAGTTGTATGAAAAAAGAGAAACAGATCAAACGAACATGTGCCAACATGGTTGTGATACAGAGGTTTTAAGCTCCCAGCTTGAATGCTTTGAAGCCTTTTTCACAGAGCTGTAAGCTCCTCTATTGTTTATCAGTATGTTTCCTGTAACATGCTGCAAAGCAAAGTCACACAAGTGCTGTTTATATTAGTTATAAACATGAAGGGGCACCCAGAGTTGAACTAGGGACCTGTTGAGTTGTAGTCAAATGCTCTACCCCCCTCTGTTTATGACATTTCATGACATTGCCTTTCATACAGCTATAGTTCTTTCATGAGTTAAATTACATTTAGTTTATAGTTAGCACTGTCTAAGACTAAGAGCCCACGCTGTGCTAAATGTTCCCTAAAGGGGGCACCCAGATTTGAACTGGGGACCTCTTGATCTGCAGTCAAATGCTCTACCACTGAGATATACCCCCCTCTACTTTAGAAAATTCCTGACATTGCCTTCCATAGGACTATACTTCTTCCATGGCTAAAATTAAAAACTACTTGAAAATGCTAACAGATTATATATTGCACACATGGCTAAGTAATTCCTTAAAGGGGGCACCCAGATTAGAACTGGGGACCTTTTGATCTGCAGTCAAATGCTCTACCACTGAGCTATACCCCCCCGTGTTTAGGCAAGCAGTGACAGTAGCAGCGACTTATGTCACTTATATAAATCATCTTAAGGCGGCACTCAGATTTGCTCTACCCCCCTCTGCTTAAGACAATTCATGACATTGCCTTCCATAGAGCCATGCTTTTTTCATGGTTGAAATTACAAACGATTTGAAAATGATAATATATTGTACACCTGGTTAAGTTTTTCCTTAAAGGGGGCACCCAGATTTGAACTGAGGACCTCTTGATCTGCAGTCAAATGCTCTACCACTGAGCTATACCCCCTCCTGTGTGATACCTGTTCTATTTGTCACTTTTAGCTTTAGCTTATTGAATTTGTGGGTTCACCCATGAACATCTTAGCACTCTTGTTTGTAGTTGATAGTAAACGTGTGCTTGCAGATGCCACAGCCTCCCTTCACCCCATGCTAATTAATTTGCTTCCATACTAATTACAGACAAAACTCAACAAGGGATTAATATTCCCAAGGCCCTTCCTCACAGTTAAGGTTGAAATAAAGTCTTTAAATAGTGGAGTACATGAGTTGGAGATACATGAACTCAAACAATAAAACAACCTTCATTGGACTTATTACCAAAGGCACGAGTAAACAGATAAGACAACATTGTTTTTCCTCTGGTGGCCATTCATAAATTCTCAGCTGGAAGATTTCCATAAAACGCATTATGTGGTTGATTTGTTTGCGCATGCAACACTATTTATAGTGAGCATTGTTTATGGTATGCTATCGTTAGACCCTATATCCATCCATCCATCTATCACCCTATATCTTAAGCCAAGATCTACACATGCACACGTATTTATACATTATGTCCATTCACAGTGCGTTTATTCTTTATGCAGTTTGTTGATGATTTCATCCCTGCACAGACTGGAATGGCTCAAATAAAACTAGCAGGAATCTGAGTCCTGACATTAAAAGTGAGAACAACTGGTAAATAACACAGAACATTATGTAATATCCCAGCCACAGGTGTCAAACTGTGTACTGGTGAGTTTCTGAAAGTCTACAGGTTTCCGTTCTGGCCAGACACCGCACATTACACTGCAAGTAATTGTTCTAATATTTTCCTCCTCTCTGGCTGAAGCCAGTACCTGTGGTTACAGGGTACTAAATAAAATAAAATCGGAAACATGCTGTTTAACCTGCAGTTGCACCAATATTAATTCACTGATGTGGTTTTGTACTGGGGAAACTGTTTGAGCAGGTACTCCTGCAATTAAACGGAAGGAGGCGTGTTTAATGATCTGTAAAAGAGCATAGAGTTAATGTTGCCTTGCAGATGACCCAGTTAAGCAGGCATTTTTTTCTTGTGTTGCTTCTTCTATTCTGGCTCATGTAAATCCTGCTTAGGTATGTATTCCAGTGCTTCCACACCACGTTGACCTAAAGGTGATTTATGGGATCACGATGGAGGCATGTAGAGTTGAACTGGAGGCAACCACACAATACCCCCTCATTCAGACTCTTGTCAGGTCTTCTTTTGGTCTTAAATGAAAGCCAAATCTACCTAGATCAATATTTTAATATTTCTCTCTGATGCATTTAATGACATGTTTTTATGTCTCTGTGTGTGTATCTTGACTTTTAGTATAACAATATTTCGACAAATTTTCTTCATGCTTATTATAACCAAAGACCACCTATAATAATGGCTTTTTCAGCTAATAAGCATGAACTAATGTGTGACTGTAAGGGCAGCTGTAGATGCACTATAGATAAAGGAACCTTAAAAGAACATTACAACCTTTCTAACTTCCCAGAATTATTGTTATTCTAAGAATTTGAATGAACTGATTCTCCATTACTGCAAATATCTTCTGATCACTGAGCTGTTGCCCTGCAGCTGAGAGTACGACACGCTTACTGTGCTATGGATAATTAATGTGGTGTATTTGTAAATCAACATTATCCAAATGATATCATTATAACAATTACTTGCGCCTAGTATAGAATTTAAGATATGTAAACACAACTCTTGTTCTTCTACTGAGCTATACCGCCTAAAGTCATGATAAAATGCATGAAATTACATGACTGCAAAGGCAACTCTGTCTTCAGATAAAAGAACATTATAAGCTCTTGACCTCAATCCTTCCACTTTAAACACACATCCGTTTTTTTGTATCAGCCAGTGAATTAACCTATTGATCTGAGTCTGCTGTGTCTGCTCACACTTTGGTTTTGGGTGCACTGAAACAAAAACATCCATACCATCACTGCATAAAACAAGGGAGACAGAGGAGGAAGCCAGAATTTAACAGAAGACTTCCTGACCTGTTGTCAAATATTTGGCCAGTGAGTGAGACCAGTGGCTGAGATGAGGCTAAATGGTATCCAAACATTCATTCCAATGGAAGCTGCTCACAGAAACCAAACACCAAGAAAATCTCTTGCTCCCTTGGTTGCTTTCTCCATACACGCTGGGCAGAGGGCCAGAAAATATTGAATTTAGACAGCTGTGGAAATTAGCTATGTACATTTATTCAAGTACTGTAACTTAGTACAATTTATGCTATTTTACACTTCTACTTTCAGATGGAAATACACTTTCTACTTTACTATGTTTATTGAACTACAATTGTTCTTTGAATCGATTTGATTAGAATTTCTACGGAAGAGGATTAGGGTCACGTGTGAATTTTTTTTTTGAGTTAAGAATTTTTTTTTTAAGGCAGAATTCTGACTTTATTCTATTATATATTTAAAAAAAATTTAAGTAAAAAAAAAAAAGGCAGAATCCCCCCCCAAAAAAAGTGAGAATGCAAAAACAAAAAGTGAGAATGCAAAAAAAAAAGTCAAAAAATAATAAAAAATACAAGTCAGAATGCAAAAAAAAAAGTCAGAATGCAAAAAATAAGTCGGGATAAAAAATAAAAAAAAGTCAGAATGCAAAAAAAATAAGTCATATATAAAATATATAATCATTGTGCATTTACTACAAGACTTTTTAGCTGAACCGTTTCAGGTTTTGTGTTTTTCCTTAACACTAAAATCTGTTATTTCTAGGTAAATGCCTACCTCTGTTTAATGGTAGCTAGTTGGCACCTAGTACTGCTGAAATGATTT
>JAVQJD010038809.1:0-38735 GCA_036023655.1 Nannoperca australis | reverse complement strand
TTTATTAAATATTGACTCAGAGAGGTCATTAGGTTGTGAAATGTCTACAGGGCACCAACAGCCTAAATTATTTGATGCTAACTATGCTACATACTGTGCTTTTTGCTGGGCACACAACGACACTTGTTGCTAGTTTGGTCTGTTAGTGAAGGACGAGGCAGATTCTCCCTGAAACCTATTGTGTCGTTTTCTTCTCCACTAAATCAAAATGAACCGTAGCGCCACCTAGTGGACACATCTGAGGATATTACTAGTGGTTTGGCCTGGATGTGATTTGACTTCTCTAAAATATATTTAATATAAAACACACATTAATATGGTTGACCATTGGGTGTAAACCGTATTCTATATAGAATATAACTTTATTTCAAAATAATATTAACAGGAAGTGGAGACGTGTTGGCCATCTTTATATATAATCTTTGGTTTGGATTTGGCTATTAAAACATGAGACAAAAGAATGAATAGTCTATATTATAGTATCAATTTAATAACTCAGTAGACTGGTGTGTTCCTGTGTTGAGGACTGTTGTGAACGGCTTATGTGGCAACACACACACAAACACATTGTCCTGTTTTTAATAAAAAAAGTTGGGGCGCGTGGTGCATCGGTGAAGAGAATTTGGGAATTTTTCATGTTCATGTTCTTTTTCTTTCTTTGTTACTGATTACATAAAAACTATGTACAATTTTCAAAACAAGTAAAAAAACAAATATATTTTTGACTTCAGTTTGAATTCGGGGCTTAGTCCATTTTCCTGCTTTATAAGAATGAATTTGATGTGTTGACAGACCTAACAGATGTGACAGATCATTTGATGAATAGAAAATACTAAATAGTCTCTTCCAAAGACACAACACCAGCCATCCGTCCCCGCTTGACTCACCATGGATTGCGGAGCGACAGACCAGGTGGGAGTAGGAGAAGTAGAGTGGATTGTTCAGATGGAAGTACGACTCCAGCACCTTCCTCACCTTCTCGCTGAGGTCGAAGAACAGACGAGCGCTCTTCAGTGGAACCTTCCCCTCCTGTCCGAGCTGTGGCAGGTGGACACACCATTTAACTTACAGCTACGAGGATGAAACCAGTGTAGGTCCAAGCCTTTAAACAGGACTGCTTTATTAATGCTGGTACGTAGAACCGTAGTGTTTTACACTCCAGGGCGGCAGGGATACAGACCTTCACGGCCTTCAGAACAGTGACTCCCTGGAACATCTCACTGGGGGAGTGGGGGGAAGGGCGCCCCCTGTAGCCATCCCCCTTCAGAGCAGCTGCCTGGGAAATAAATCACAGCATCAGCGCTCTGACCTGATGGGCTCTCTCTCACACACACACGCACACACACACGCACACACACACACACACACCAGCATGGGACACAAACTTTGAGTTTCTTTCATATTTTTTTGGGAAATAAATAAATAAATAAAGGCATACTTATACCGTATTATTTTAAAATTGCACATTGATGCCAACATTTAAAAACAGCTATAACACTGCTAAACTAACTCCAGGTTTAGTGATTCCCAAGTCTTATTTACATTGTTAGATTCGTAATATCACTCTAAATGTGATATTATACATATACATTCATATGTGATATAAATAGTGCCCCCATGTGGCGACACAGTGTTGGCACTTGTATCTTCGCTGGTATTTTGTGTCTTTGTATAGGATGCTAGTGATGCAGTGTTGTATATTATGCTGTCCATCCTGTTGCACTGCCAAGGCGACTTCCTAACAACGTTTGTCTTCATGGCATCAAAGTGAACTCAGTAAGTTGTGAGCGACGTCACTCTTCAGCTAACTCACGTTGGAGAGTTGTTGCAGCTCCCTGCACTCATCGTCACTGATCAGCCCATCCAGCAGAACCCGCTCAGAGCCGTTCAGCTGCGTGGACGTCATGGTCACCTTGATGTCATCATACAACAGGGGGCCATCTAGAGGAGACAGGTGACACAGTCAACGACAGCAGTGACTGTCAAACACTTTTTGTGTTCTACTTTTGTAAAACATTAAAAACTAAATCATGAGGCTCCCTAATATCTGGATCACTAGTAACCTGAGTGAAATATTTACCTTCCTGTGGCGCTACCATTGTGGCTATGTCTGAAGACTCCTTCTTCTTCTCCTCAACCAGAGTCTCAATCTCCTTCATTAGGTTTCCTATTTCCTCTGTGATCCTCGCGGTAGTCTCTCTGTCGGCTCTGAGAGACACACAATGGAGGCCATAACATCACTTTAACAATAAACTGATTGTTGTCCTGCACAAATGTGTGTGTGGAGGTGTCTTCAATCGTACTTCTGCTTATCTCTCAGTTTCTTAGGCATGACGTCTTCAGGAGTCCAGGTGTCCTGAATACAACATGACAGCAAAGGCACACATCAGACACCACCCTGCATTAAAACCACTGCATCAAATAATCAACGTGTGATGGATAACAAAGGAATTATTCTCTCACTGGATCTACAAAGGTGATTCCAAAGGCTTCATATCCAAAGTAGAGCAGCTCTTTCTCCAGTATGGACTGCTGAATGTACAGTTTCACCACCTGGAGGTCAGAAATCAGTTGAGCCTTGATTGTATCTGTTGAAAAGCAGCTCCCTGAGATATATCCATAAGACACCATGGTTTATTAACTGGAGCAGAAAGCGGTGACATTAAAAGAGGCTTTATGTGATCTCTGGTTTTGAGCAACCTCTACTGGTGACCATCAGAACACAGTAATCATTAAACATGAAGTCGCTTCAGATACCAAAATCTTGTCCCATCCTACAGATTGTGCCCTGATATGCAGATTACACCTGTGATGTCAAAACGACTGCTGTGAGAAACATGTAGAAAAGACTAGATAGAGAGGAAATTACAGAATGCAAATACGTCAAATAGCTGCTGACCATAAATAGTATTTGATATTCTGACTTTAGGTATCAGTATTTTTAAGTAGAATTGATGAAGTACATAAAAGCAGGACACCGTATTCACCTAGTTGGAGGGGTTTTATTGTGGACGTGCTGGAGAGTGAGTTCAGAGTTCAGAGTAAGTCTCAGAAGCCCAGAAATAATCACTTAGGCATTAGTATTGATCGACAACCTTATTAACCCGTGATAAATATTGTATAATATGGACATTTGGAGCCTGGAACTCTGTTTATGTGCTTTACATTACCATCAGAGCTGTTTTAATGTCTCCATTGCACCCTTGAGTACATTTGACTGCTAATGGAGGCTATTTTTCTCTCACCACATGTATGGCTGATTTACTGCTGATGATTATGGATTAAGATAACACACTGCTAATAAACAAGGTGCTTTGGACAGCCGCCTCTACTGTACCTGTCTGGCCGATATGGTTCCCGCCCGGTCTTCACCCAGCACGGCAGAATAATAAGCCAGGTTCTGGTTCATCACCTCGTCGTCAGGGTGGAACAACAGAAAGGTCTTAGCACACTCTATGGCCTGCTCATACTTCTCACCTGTAGAGAGGGAACAGAAGCAGCTCTCCAACAGCTCATCCAAGAAATACAGCCTTCCTGATGCCTTCAAATCTCTGTAAACGCTCTTTCTCGATCTCGCTATATCTGCGGCTGCAACCCAGATATATCTGCCTCCACCCCAGTGGCAGATGAACGCCCACCTAGATCCTGGTTCTGCTCGAGGTTTCTACCTGTTAAAAGGGAGTTTTCTTTGCCATTGTCTCCTGGTGCTGCTCATGGTGGGACTGTTGGGTCTTTATAAATGTAAGAGTTGGTCTTGACCTGCTCTATATAAAAAGGTGCACTGACTGTTATGATATGGTGCTACATAAATAAAACGGAAGTGAATTGAATTGAATAATAATTCACGTGGAATCTCATTGTGCAGTTTACTTTGCTGTTAAAGGGGCCCTCCAATAGTTTTACACAGAAAGATCGGTTTACTGATCATGGGTAGTGACAACAGTACAGAAAATGTACATATTATATGTGGCATAAAAAGAAGCACACAATACAATACATGTTGTAAATAGGTTGAAAATGAAATCATTATAATTATAACACAAAATTAAATAAATAAATAAGCGCAGACATTAGAAAGGAGCAATTCATTTGTAGGATCTTTGTTAAAGAAAATAACTTGGAGTACGTTTTCATCTTGGAGACCACAAAAAGAACTTAACAAACACCATATGAATCATCTTAATAGTCCAACATCAGCTCCTTCAACATTTGGTTTAAGTAGCTAGTGAACGATAAGGAATAAAGTCAGACAGCTATCATCTGAATGGGTCAGATACATTCATCTGATTCTCAGGTTGTAGCTACAGACTGAATATTAATATGGGTAGCACTCCAAACTGTTTCAACAAAGGGATTCAGAGCTTGAACTTGACTTATTTATAACTTTAGTTACATGAGGAATGCAAAGAGATTCACCTAGACCCTCAGCTTGTACGTGGGACTAAAAGTCAGAATATTCCTATATCTATTTTGCCTTTTCTTTTTTAAATATGTCTCTTGAGAATTTCATAAAAAGGAACATAATAGAAAATGTCCTGCTAAGAAGTTTAGTTATTTTTAAATAATAGGGGGGGGGGGGGGGTATGCACCTGTATGACTCCTGCATAGTCGTGACACTGATGAAATAAAGTGACTTCTCGTTATTGAGTACGACCCTCCTCCGTCATTATTAGTCAACATAATAAAGAAAACGCACCAATTTCTGTGAGGAATCATGTTTTTCATAAAAGTCTTACAATATTCAACATATGTATCTGGCTATAACATGCACAATGGTTCTGTCAAAGCACAGACAATGGACCAGGCATGCACTCTGCTCAGTACAGGATGGAACAGACTCACTGTTGTAGTAGGAGAACTGCAGGTAGTTGAAATACGAGGGCAGGAAGTCCTCAAAGGGCTTGTTTCTGCCAGCAGTTGAGGCCAGCTCCACTGCACAGTGCTGCTTACATTTTAGTACCTGCATGTAGTGGTCTGACGCACACAAACACATTTACACAAGAGTCATCAAATTCTCAACTTCCACATCAATCTTTTCTGCACAAAAACCCACGGGCGCCCGGTCTCACCCGTCATGGTCTGGAACAGGTCAGCGCTGTACTCCATGTAGTTGTATCCGTCGTAGTCGTAGGCTCCCTCACACAACGCTCTGCACTCCTTATCGGCAGTGAAGTACTCACCCACGGCCACCTCGAAGTGTTCAGCCGCCAGGCCGAATGAGTCGTCGCTGTAATAACTCTTCCCCAGCAGGAACTCAGCCTGAGGAAAGAGCCGACATGCAATCAGGTGGCTGATGATCACCATTACAGAGGGGATGGTGTGTAATATTACTAGTGCTGACACATACATGTGCTTCTCTAGTCCTTCTCTAGCTAACAGTCACAGTTTTAGTCAGGCAGGTAAAGCAGTTCAAATCCTTCCATTTGACATTGCTGTATTCCAGCTGTAACAGCAGGAATAACAAGGTGCACACAAGGTTCCTGAAACAACTTGTCCGGGGTTGATTTTGTCTTTCTTTTCCTCAATATCTCACACTTCTCTTCACAGCCATCATCCCGCAGGCCAAAAGACTCTGGAAGCTATTTGGAAACATTAAAGTCGTGCAGTTGCAGCAACAACAGGCATAATGTGACAATCTGAACATTTTACTTCAGAGAATGAAAATGTCATCAGATTTCAGAAATAAACACAAGCAAAAAGTTCAGAAATATAAGCAACATAAATCAACGTTACAGATACTGACCCAAAACATCATCAGAGAAGGAGTTTGCCCTCACCATATGTGTCCTGGCCTCCAGATCTTTGAAGTCCTCTTTCTGTACTCCTGCCATCATCCTGTAGTAGTCCAGGTTCTGCTTCATCTCAGTGTGGTCCGGGTTGGCCAGGAAGAACGTGTTGGCAGCTGCCACTGCCTTATCCAGCTTATTGATCTGAAACAACACACAGGGCTTCAGCTCAGCCTCTCTGAGTGGAGGTGTGTTAATCAGTAAATCACCTCGGAAGAAGCAGGACTATTCACTGCTGCCGTGCAGTGCGTCTATTTCTATGTCCAGTCTATCCAACCTGCATGTTAATGAAGCAATACAGGATTTGCTTGCTCAACAAACTGATATGATCACCATAGAACCTTGTTATACAGTTACACACATCCAGCAGACACAGAGCAACATGACCCTTCATGTGCAGTGCTGTTTGTGTCACCTGATGAATCTGATGAAGTCCAGTATTCCCTCTCTGTCAGCTCTGTGTTTGGTCTCCTGAGGGAAAGATCTGGCTGTTCAGCTGCTAAATGCTGCACTATGTTCACCAGCTCATCTCTAACTCTGTTGCTAGTAGCATTTGGTGCTGAGCAGCTAGCATAAACAGCATTTTTATATATTTTTAAGTTAGGCAACATCAATCCAGCATGGAATATGTGTTCTGCTGTACGGTTAGTGAACCAAAGTTGGTTACAAAGATGTGAAAGTTAGATTGACCTCTAACTGTGACATGCACCCCTCTCAGAGCTTATAATTCAAGCAAAAGATGAAGTAGCAGTTTCAGATCAGTGACCAGTAGACTGGCTCAGAGTTGCGATCCAGTGGACTGATCCACAGTTTCCAAGTCACTGTCGAAGTTTTAAAGCAACCAAGTTAATGGTTGAGTCCCAGCTGATCATCAGCTCTATCTGTCAACCTGACCATCATGATAGGATTTATTATAGAAGTACCCACATTACTATCTGTATAGTGGCAGATACAATTCTGCACCACCTCTTTCATCGTGTTGCTGCTGAGCAGTTTTGTCTGAAAGTAGTATTTTCGATACACACACAACAATCCAAGAAGCCAGTGAATATGAACAATGTCCCTTCGACAAAAAGAATACAAGTGTATAACTATCATATAACCGCATTTAGCCGTCCGAGTGTATCAGCAGCATTTTAAAGCAGCTCTTTCGGCCTTTAAACCGCGATCCCAACAACGTCAGACTCCACCTTAAGACGTGGCATGGCTGTCTCGGTTTTTTTTTTTGGGGGGGGGGGACCTGTACAGTATCCAGCTCCACACCAGCTCAGAGTCACAACTTCTAAAGTAAAAGTCACTTTGTTGTGGATCTGCATGTTTAGTGTGAAGTGGAAACCACACATCTCTGTGCGACGCCACCAGCTCCACGCGTCATTATAGTCTTCTGTTCTGCAGTTATGTACCTTAAAATATGCGACCTGTAAGTAATTATACGGGGTCCTCTTGGTGAACTCCAGCTCCACCTCTGCAGTGACTTGATGCAGAGTGGGTGAGCCCAGTTTCTCGGTTTCACAGGAGTTCACGCAGTCCGCCCGTTTCAGGATTTTCTGGAAGAAGCCCAGGTCCTCCACAGACCCGGCCCCCGGTATGGGAACTCCCAGGCCGGCCAGGCGATCGCCGAAAGCGGTCTGGTTGGCGCAGCTCAGCCGGCACTGAGCCTTCACACTGCGGACCGTATCTTTGTTCCTGAGCGCCTTCTCCATGTTCAGGATAACCGACAGCCAGTCCCCCCTATAGTAGGCTTCCACTGCCGTGTCGAAGAGGAAGTCATAGGGCTCCAAAACGAAGTGACTGCTCAGATTAGTGTCCGACGTGCACAGCGGAATAATCAGGCCAAACAGTGTCAGCGCAGAATGGAGCTCCATGATGCTGCACGTCTGGGCAGCGGGGCAGCAGGACTCTGGACCGGACAGACACGAGTGGAACTTCTTCTTCCCACACCAACTTGTCTGGAGGTGGGGTTTAAACAGTTGGGCTCCTGGTAACACCCCCCTCTGCAACCTCAACCCCCACATACCATTATAATAATATAGAACGGTTGGCCTACAATGTCTGCCAGCAGAACTGCAAGTTAGGACCGACCTTAAAACATAAAACCATCTCAGTGGAACTAAAAACACCATAGAATCATGTGAAATCCAGGTAAATCTGTAGCATTATCCTCACTATTATCAACATTATCATCGCTTCCTTCAAGGGATTGTATGGAGGGTCATTAATGGAAAACTTCACAGAGAAGGCATTAACAAAATTACGCCAAAGAAAACGATGGAGTGGTTTTATTCCAATAGATACATTGTGTCAGCGGCTTTGAGCAAGTCGCCGGTAGGGTTTCTTCATTATTTTGTTCTCAGGTGTGGAAGCTTATAACCCTCACATATCAAAGGCAAAATGGCAGCAGCACAAACTCCATTGGATTTGATTTCACCTGGAAATGAAGTGTTGGCCTGTTAGAACAGCCTGCTAGAAATACCTTCATTCTACTTCCATGACTTCCAGGTGTGTACATGCAAAATAAAATAGATAAACAAAGATATGACTTGTTAACGTAGTTCTGGCAATTAAACGAGTCTTATTTGGTTATTATAAGAATATTTTCTTGTTCTATGGAGCACAAAAGAAGAAACTTAGATGAAAAAAAACATGTAACCTATTAACATGTAAAATCAGTGATTGATCACTATTCAGTAACAGCAATATAGCAAAATATTATACCAACGCGGATTTCTCATTGTTGTGACAAGTGGAATATATTGTAAATAAGAACAAACATGTTATAAAACATTTTCTGATAATAGGGCAATTAAGTGTTTGTATTTTATCATAATGGCAGGAATTTATGCCAGGGACACGTGACTATATTAAACACCCTCACTTTTGTCCTACATCAATGAAAGAAAAACAACTTCCAAGTCTACCGTCACTTTGTCAGAAACTAAACTTGTGTAAGTGCGCACGTAATGAATCATGGGAGAAACCATGTAAGAAGAACAAGACTACTTGAAGTCTCGATTATCTTAGATCTAGTAGCATACACCTCTGTGATTGTATGCATAGTTTGAACCTGTTTGTGTGAAAATGTAGCACAGCTTCGGCTTAACGTGGCGATATCAATTCAATTCAACACCATATCATTACAGTTATCTCAGGGAACTTACATATCCATACTTCGACTTGTTTGGTTTCTTAACAGCGACACATCTTCTACTGATTATATGTTCTGTGGCAACGCCGAGCTGTTTCTGACATGCCTGGAAAAACAAATCCAAGCAATAATGAGAATACAATATTGAATATGTTGAAGAATTGAATAATATAGTTGTTTAATGTAGAGGAGGAGGAAAATTACATGGTAAAAATAATAATTAATAGGCTCCGACAAAGTGTTTTATTTTAAAATCTCAGGCACAAATTAGGAACAGCTACCACTATAGGCAAAATGGGGAAGAGATTCAGGACCCCGAAAATCCTCCGGTGTTTATGATCAAATATTAGCTGGTTACAAAATCAGCAGGTGGTTATTTAATAAAACCACGAGAGAGAGAGAAGAGTTGGTGGTAAAACGTGAAAGAAGAGAACATGGACAGGACGGTCAGCCTTCCCAACCAGCCTGACAAAAGCACCACAGGTAACAGAAACTTACCGAGTGACTGTAAAACCAACGTTAAACCTTTCCACCGTGCTCAACAGGTTGTATTCTTGTAAGTTATCTTCTAAAGCACACTGTCAATGATAATATGGATATATTCGTCGTAATGAGCTACATTAGCTCCAGCGCACGGGGCACATTACTGGTAAGTTGACTGCTAGAGCAGCTGTGGTTGAATGACTGAACCTGTACGCTGTATTAAACATAAATTTAATGGCAATTAAACAATAGAATAGCCTACAATATACTACAGCCCCACTTTATGTGTAGTTGTTAAATTAAGTTATTGTAGGCTAATTTACGTGGTTGCTTAAATACTGTAGTGTAATTGTTTGTTCATGTAATGGTATCAGTAGCTACAGTGGCAGCGGTACAGTAGTAGCAATAGCAATAGCAGTAACACTCCTCCAGACGATTCGGTTTCATGCAAGATATAATTGTTTTTTCAGTGAATCTGGTTGAGACCAGCAGCGCCCCCCGCGGCCTGGAGCTGGTCAGTTCCTACCAGACCAACAGAGTGGGAGACCCCATGGACCTGGTGGCCCTGGCAGGACAAGTACAGAGGGTGCGTGGACATATGTTACATTCAGACTGTCAAGTTGTACACAGCAGCAACAGTGCTGAAAATATTTCAACTTTGTTTGTAGGGAGATGATTTCATTAAGGCCAACGCTTGCAACAAGCTGACAGTCATTGCTGACCAAATCAGATACCTACAGGAACAGGCGAGAAAGGTACGACACACACTCAGTGGACTGTTGTGAGAATATGATAGTGAAGCACAAATGCTGCAGTTATCTTTTGGTTTTTGTGATCTTTAAAACAAGACCAATGTGGTCATGCTCATGTTGCAACATCTTGCTGGGTAATGCTCAGAACGGACTGACTTTTGTTACTCTAACAGTAAGACTAGTGAAAGGGGAAAAAAACATGTTTGCATTAGATTTGTCAGATAACAAAAAAGACTGAGTCCAGCACACACGCTTGTCTTCTCTTTCTAGGTTTTAGAAGAAGCTAAAAGAGATGCGGACCTCCACCATGCTGCCTGTAACATTGTGAAAAAGCCAGGCAACATGTATTACCTCTACCAGCGGCCATCTGGACAGAAATACTTCTCCATCATCTCTCCTAAGGTCGGCACACTCTTATCAGATTGTTCCGTCACCGTGTGTGGACACAGCGCAGTACCTGTAACCCCCCCCCCCCCCACACTTTGTAAATGCCTGAACAACTAGTGGTGGTTGTGGAATTTCTGCAACGTCAGGGAATTTTGACTGTTCAAAATAATCAAGACAGGGAGCTTAAGCCTCATCATGTTTAACATTAAGACTGGGGAATAAACTGCTGTAAGAAACAAGCAAAATGTACACCTGGAAACATTATTAGTTATGTTTTGTCATCAACAGATTATTATTGTAGGAAAGTTACATTAAATCTGCAGTGTCACGAGGACATCAGTCTGTCTCATTCAGAGTTACTGACATTGATATTAAGCTGATGTATAAAAGGGACACTCGTGACTGAGGACTGCACGTCTCACCATACACTGTCTTTTGTCCTCTCCTCTGAAGGAATGGGGACCAGGTTGCCCTCACCTGTTTGTTGGTGCATTCAAACTTCAACACGACATGTCCTGGACCCCCGTGGACGAGGTGGAGAAGAGGGACTCAGAGATCGCCACCATGAACAAACTTCTCAGCCAACAGACTTCCCCATCATCGATCACAGGGCCCAACTTCAAGGGCCTCTCTGACTGAAGGACTGGAACTTCAGGACACCTGGGGAATGCTAACCATAGTCTTAATTGTCATCAAAAAGCCACACACGGATGGTGATTTCTGATATGAAAGCATCCGTCACATACAGGGCTTTGGTGAACTACGTGCATAATTCAATGCTAAGTTTTAGTTTGCATACTGTGCAAACAGTGGCTGATGTTGGTTGTATACAGTCACCACCTTCGTTCTGAAACTAAACAGAAAATGGGGCTACTCTGGTAGCCTGTGCATGGACACTTTCACCAAATAAAGCTCTATCAAACCTGTTTCAGCCAGATTCAGTTGGTTGTCTTCATCACCAGGTGAGACTTAAAACTGCCGTACAGTTCTCTGTAAACAGACGTTATGCTTGTATTCATTGGAGGCTCAACAAACATGAACAGGGCATTTTTAAACAGTCAAGTGCGGCTGTGGCGCAGGAGGTATTAATTATCAATTGTAGGGTTGGCGGTTCGATCCCGGATCCTCCTCTCCATGTGTCGAGGTGTCCTTGAGCAAGACACTGAACCCCAAACACTTCCTTTAATGACACCTTTAATGTGTCCACCTACACATTGTTTGTATAGCCTTAGTTTCATATAGGAGGGACAACCTTTCTTGGGCTGTCCATCATTGACATCCTTTATAACTCAAAGTATGTATTGTCTTATTTATTGGCTGTAGCCAATAAGAAGTCAATAGTTTTGACTATTTGGTACATAGATGACAAAATAATTGTACACATTTGTTTAATTTCAGAATCTTCATTTTCAGAACATTAAAGTGCAATAACTTTATTTTAAATCATCTGTCTTCATTTAATTAAGTACAATGAAATTTCTGACAAAAATTGGGTGATTTTGTTAAAAGTCAGTCTTTTTTCATTAAAAACAAGCCAGTAAGATGCGTCCCGCTCAGCTGTGAGAGTCTGTCTGTGAGGACGTGATTGTCAGTAGGTAAGAACTCATGTGAGGCAGAAGGTGCCAGTTATCTGTGGCGATGTTGACATGCACAGCTTCTTCCTCGGAGCGGATCTTCAGCAGCACGTGAGACTGTGGCGGCAGGAAGAGGAGCACTTTGACCTCTTCTTCGTCAGACAGATCTGATATGAGGTAGGAGAGGAAGTGTTTCTCCACCAAGGCCATCAGAGCTGCGTGCTTCAGTGGGCAGCAGAACAGGCTCGTAGCGCAGTCTGCCAGGTCCTTGTCTCCGCCCTCAGAGCTGATTTCATCCCATAAACCGCGGAACAAGCTCAGTTTACCGTCTTGTCCCCAAACCGGGGGAACAGGCGGCGGCATGAAGGCCTGCTGGACAGCCACGTGGATGTCCGGCAGGAGGGTGTGCCAGGAGAGTCCGTCACGGGTGGTGAAGATGGCGCTGGCATGGAGGGTGGTGGGGTAGGGCCGCCTGGGCTTGAGTCTCAGCCTCACCTGGGGTGCCGGCCTCTCTCTGAACAGACACGGAACACTGATGTCGCTCAGTTCTTCGTAGTGGTCGTCTGTGAGGTTGAAGTGGAGGTGGATGCTGAAGAGCTGGTCAAAGCGGGAGTCATCAGCTTCAGTGTGAGTCAGCTGGTAGTTTAAGGTGATTTCTGAGGCAAAGCTCGGGGCGTCGAACTGAGCTCTGTAGGCTTCCAGTGCTGCATCCATCTCCCCGGGGCAGGTCTCGCTCTGGTTATGGTCACTTCCTTTATGGGTCCGCGTCTCTTCTCGTGGCTCCGAATGAGCCTCAACCAGCCGGACAATGGCTTTGTCCGTCTGGTGAATGCTCAGCACACTCGTCAGCCCCTCGCTCTCAGCCACGATGCAGGACAGCGATCGCTTCTTAACCTGTCGCCCTCCCCCGGTCGAACCCTGCAACAACACCCCGGCCAGCTTCTCCCGGGACAGCGTGGTCAGGAGGGTGTAGTAGAGACGGGCGTGGTCCTGGATGTCAGTGTCTCCGTACTGGCAGGTGAGATGCTGCAGGATGTCAGCCAGAGGGACGAGCAGTGAGTCCAGGCTGGGGTGGACAAGGACGCGGCGGCAAACCCCCAGCAGGCTGTTTCCCAGACGCCAGTCGACACTCACGCACAGAGAGGAGGAAGATGGAGCGATGACGCAGGACAGGAAGCGGAGGGTGCCATGCTGGGGGATTTCTCCTTCCTCCGACACTCGAGCCAGCGTCTTGAGGTGCCAGCTGAGGTCTTGTAAGGTGAGCTGGGTGAGTGGGGCCTCGGTGATGGCTCTCTGGAGGGCCTTCAGGAGCCCTACAGCCCAGCTGGACTCAGTGAGCTTGTCCTGGGTCTGGTCGACCAGGTTGATTAGGTGTGGAGCAAGGTGGGTGTGGCGGAGGTAGAGCTTACACAGCTTCTCCATCAGGCTGTTGGAGTAGCGCTCCACGTGGCAGAAGTAGAAAAGGAAGAGGAAGGCGGCTCTGAAGAAGGTAACAACGGACTCTCGGCTGCTTCTGTTTTCCACGATGTGCAGCAGCGAGCTCAGGTGTTCATAGAGGTAGGCCAGCCCCCTGCCCCCCTCCCCTTCCTCTCCCTCCTCCAGGTAGACCTGAGACAGCAGGTTGAGGCGGGCCAGCATGGTAGCGCTGTCATTGAACACGGTGGGCACCAGAGCCGAGGCTAGCCGTGGAGTCAGCAGTACAGGGAGCGCCTCGTCGCCGTCGCCACAGCTGATAGGCCGGTTCTCAGGGAAGTGCAGGATGCAGGCCATGTAGAAAAGCTTCTCGGGCGTGCTCAGCAGCGGGTGCTGCGAGAGAACGACCAGCCGCTTGAGGATGAACGCTTCGTCTTCGGCGCTGAACAGGCTGTCTGTGAACGCAGCCTTCATCAGCAGAGTGGTGTGAAGGAGACAAACCTGAAGGAGGAAACAGATTTACTGTGAGTCACCACTTCTTATGTCCAAACTGCATCACTAACTTACAGCAGCTTCTGTGGTAGCCTTTCTGTTTGAGGAGAATGAAACTCCTGCAGGCCTCATGTTGCTGGGGAGCGGGAGACACAGTTGGGAACAATATGTGCCTTCTTACCGAGAGTCAGACATGAAGACTCTCACGTCTGTACCGTAAATGTGAAGCTGGAGCTAGCAGCCGGTTAGCTTAGCTTAGCATAACGACTGGTAACAAGGAAACTGCTAGTCTGGTTCTGTGCATCGACAACAAAATCTGCCTAAAAGACACACACACACACACACACACACACACACACACACACACACACGTTCAATCAAGACAGCAAATAAGAATACGTCCCTAAATAAGGGAGTTCTAATTCTTTCTCGTCAGAGAAACCCAGGCGCCTTTTCTTCTTCTTATCATTTGACACAAACCTCGCTCGTGCCCAGCAGTCGCAGCAGCTGAGCTCTGAATACGGCTGGAGGGATGCCAGGCACCATGGCAACCACCTCTGTCAGTCTGTGTAGCAGTGCAGCCTGACACGGAGGGGTGAGGAGGTAGGACTCCTCCAGGAGGGAGGACAGGACTGAACGCAACTCCTTACAATCAGGACCAGTCTGGAGGGTTGGCACTGTCCCCATGGGTCCCAGGAGGAGAGAGGACAGTATGGCTGAGTCTTTGTTCTTCATCAGGTCTGAGTCCTGCTCTGCTTCCCATGCCACTGATGTATTTCCTCCCAGAAGAGCCTTAAGATGCTCCGCACCAGCTCCTGTCTCCTGGGTGAGCTGATACACAGCGTTTCTTAACACCAGAATATGGAGTCCTGCATAAGCCTGGTGGAGCTGGGAGGTTTCTCGCTGCCGGAGCCCACCTAAGAGCTCGAGGCGCTGGGAGAGAAGGCCAGGAGAGCAGACCTCGAGCTCACGCAAACAGTCACAAGCTGTGGCCCGTAAAGAACAAAGAGCAGCGTCACCGTTGAGATTGTTGGTGTCCTGAGCGATCTGAAGGAGCAGGTCCAGGAAGTCTTGAGATGCACGGGAACGGTTGCTCACGCAGGCAGTGCAGACGAGCACAGAGGTGAGGGACAGGAGGAGGTGACAACGAAACTGGATGGACTTGGGAGGACAATGGGCAAACACTGACATGAGCTCCAGGGCCGTCTCCTCACCCACTGTGTCTGAGGCACACAGCAGAGTCGAGTACTCACATAGTGGGGACAACAGGAGGACCTGAGGGGGGGACATTTAAGAATTATTAGTGTTCACAAACCTAATGACCAGAAACATTAGGGATTATATAAACAACTGGAGAAGGGAAAGCCCCAGTATGAAACTAAGTGCTTATTACAAGTAATTACACACAAATACACATAAAACAAGAATGAACGCAGCCTCTTTGGCGAATGATTTGGGAGCAGGTGTGTTTTTATGTGTCAGTACAGTCAGTTACACAATTTATAGTAACAACTTTAGAAAGTAGTGACCGATTCCTCTCGTGCTCAAGTTGACATCTTCAAACTGTTTATGTTGTGCGACCAACAGTCAAAAACCCAGCAACATTACATTTAACAACATTTTTGCTCAAAAATGAAATCGGTTATCAAAATTGTTGCAGATTTACTTTTTGTCGATTGATTAATCGATTCAGCTCGTATCTCCACACCCCTCTGGGTTTTAGACCCTGTAGCTGTCTCATGAAAAAGTTTTGAAAGTGCAACATGCTACTCCACTTAAAAGTATTTGTATATGTGTACCAGATGTCCCAGTTTTCCACCAGCACTTAAACGCTGCATGTATGGATGACTGTGGAGCTGGGACCGATGGCAAGCCCCTTTAACATTTAATCAGTAGCGGTAATATCAACAAGTGATATTTGACAAGTTAGAATTCCAAGCCAACAGATCCATAATGTCATCTTGACAAGTTACAATTAATTTCTCACTAGTCAAAATGTTCACTCTTTATATGAACAATTAATTTCTTGCCAGTGGAAATGGTAATGTCATGGTAACTTGGGCTACATATCTGAAATTAATATGGTAATTCTGGCTAATGACCTGCCCTACTCAGCCTCTGATTGGGTTAGCATTTGTTGAATATTCATGACAGACTATTTACTAAACACAATATGGCAAGCCCCATTTAATCAGTAGGGTTGACTAGTAGCAATTGAGTTTTCACTAGTGGAAATTACATTGTGACATGTCTAAAATGTTAATTTAAGATATCTTTAAACTATCTGACATGTTACAAATATATCTTCACATGTAGTAATTACATTTCAACTAGTCAAAACTAATTATAGATATCAGTAATTCCTTTTTCACTAGTAAGAATAATGATGACAGATATGTACAATTTAATTGTCACATGTTGAAAAAGGATTGTGACTAGTAAAAATGTAATTTCCCATTTCAGATATCAACAGTTGCATTTCTGATATGGCCCACATACCAACAAACCATTCCGGATAAGTGGGGGCGTCATATCATAAAGTAGCCAATCAGAGGCAGAGTAGGGCGGGTCATTAGCCCAAATTACCAGATTAATTTCGGATATGTACGTATGTCGAAGATATCTACAATGACATATTGACTAGAGGAAATTCCTTTTTTGATATGTCAAAACATGTCAAAATGTAATTTCCACTAGTGAAAACTAAATTGCTCAATGTTACAAATCATGTAATACACATTTACAAATAATATTGAGACTAAATTCACTCCATAAAAATCTGACACATCAGTGAAGGGACTTACTGAATGTGACAGATGAGCCTACACACAAAGCACGGTTTTTACTTCATCCTGCAATTATCTTTCTCGACGTTGGTATGTCAAAGGAATAAAACGTCAGGGTTTAGACTAACGTTAATGTTGTTTGAATAACCTCTTCTTAAAACAGTGACAGCCATATACACTTTCGTACCGGATGTGTATC
Organism: Nannoperca australis; assembly: GCA_036023655.1. Lineage (NCBI taxonomy): Eukaryota > Metazoa > Chordata > Actinopteri > Centrarchiformes > Percichthyidae > Nannoperca > Nannoperca australis. The sequence continues at coordinate 21,718 of JAVQJD010038809.1, read as the reverse complement.
TGTCGGTAGAGATGCAGTGCTGCACATTCATGAACATGGCAGATGTGGCTGAAAGACTTCGCTACAAGCGTCTTTCTTTACCTTGACACTGTAACCTGCTCTGTCATCTCGGAGCTCGCGCAGGAGCTCTGCCAGGAAAGCTTCAGCCGTTGTTCCGAAGAGGAAGCGAGACGGACCACGGGAGAAGGCAGAGATCCTCTCGGCCCACTTCACCTCCATTATTGCTCAAATGCCAAAGCTTGGCGACGTGCAAACGAGCGACTCAATAGCTCTTTCCAGAGTCATTGCAAACTGTAAACCTAAACACAGTGCTCTCCTCAGAGGCATGGGCGTCGCCAGTTCCGTGTTGTGTCACGTGCACTTTTAATACTCGCAGTGTTGCATTACCGCCCCCTGCTGCTCTGGAATGTGGTTCACAGCCACCCGTCTTTCATCATGTTTTATAATCTGAACTTCATATGTTGTACACTTTGTTGTACTTTGTCACAGTGTGTACGGCAGAGGGCGCCAGGGAGCAACATACAACAGAATTCAAATAAAAACCATAGAAGAAGAAGAACGTGACCAATCAAATGCGCCGTTAAGAAATCAAAAGGGATTTCCGGCGCCAATTTTGTGCCGTCGTTCAAATTTAGATCGCTGTCTTAGTTTTGTCTGTGTTTAATCGCCACCACAATGGCGACAATGTCTGGAAACACTTTCCCTATCTGTACCGCGGACGCGATATTGAGCTTTTACCGAGCAGAAGTTCTCACTAGTCAAGAGGCGAAACACTTCACCAAGAGCGACCTGACTCCTGTTCCAAAGGTGACGTTAACGTCTGTGCACAATATCATTATAACGAGGAGGTTTGAGTACTTTTTAACGGTTCGTCAGGGAGTACAGTAATGGACTAGATGGCTAAACAAACTGAGTAGTTACGTTAATTAACGATATGTTCCATATGATGTGCAGTCGTTCCAAATTCCATTCAATAATAACGTGGTTTAACGTGGCCGTGCTTACCAGCAAAGGCAAATATATGTAACGTCAACGTCGACCTGTTTTGAGTGAATAGAACCAGTTAGAAGATAAGTCGACAAGTCTGTCTCACAATAACGTTGGCTCAGTTTCTATAAGCAAAACTCACAATGATCTAGAAAACATGATATACAATTACTACTGTCTTTCTAAAGAATGAACACAGAAAGTAAGAAAATGTGCATGTTCATCACTTAAAAATACAGTCAATGCATAATGAAATACTGGACAACATTAAAACGTTAACCCCCAACCACTAAGGTTACAGTTAACAAAAGGAAAGGAAGGTGTTGAAGTGATTAGTAGTGATGCTGTTACCTGGACAGAGCTGCTGAAACATGCAGACATGACCGGTTACATGTATTCTGTTCAGTAATCAGCTTTTAAACCTTATTCTTATTCGCAGCCTAAAAGACTGCTGCTTTTGCACAGAACCTGTGGGTTGTGCATGAACAGGAGGAACTAATAACTCTTTGACTGTACATGTGAGGAACAATCTAATCCTCTTCATACACACGGGGAACTGGGTGGGACCCTGCTTCTCATCCTGCTAGCCAGACTTCAGTGAGCCAAAGAACGGGACCAGATGAGTAACATGGTGCTTATTACTGCTCTCTTACAGCCGGAGACTGTTCAGACGTTGTACATGAGGGTGCTTTATATGGTCTATCGTTTCAGACCCGAGTGCCACTCCATGGTAAGTACTGATGGGGAACCTGAAACTGTTCACACCCATGCCGACGTACTATTTCATGAAGAAGGAACTCTGGTTCACAGCAAGCAGTCTCGTGTAGAGCTGCCGTGATTAGTTGAGGCATTATATTGTGATATTTCTGTGGGGACGGCAGTATATGTAATGACCATACACCTCGGTTGGTATTTCTCCTTTGATTTGCCACAGGTTCCACTTCTGGAGGACATTCAATTTCCAGCATACCACGAGGGGGCGACCACCATCATCAGCGTCTTCGTGCGCATGTGAGTGTTGCTTTTCTCTCCTGGATGTAACACAAACATCCGCCCCAGCATGAAAGACACGAGGGTCTCACGTTTATGGATGTATTTAGATAAATGTTAGCAAACCCAATGGACTTGGATGAACAGAGCATGTTGCTGTGTCTTCTTCGTAGTCCAGTACTTGAACTGGTTTCCAACCTGATGTTATACGTGTGTAATATATTTTGATATGTGTGCTCTTGTTCAGGCGGCACTTTCTCCCTCTGTGCTTGGTGTACGATTTTTCAATGAATGACCTTCTTGCTCCAAGTAAGTATGTTTTCCGGTGTCACCTGGCCACATCCCATATTTACACATGTGACTAACGCTGGATGATGATGTTGCTCTTCCTTTGCAGAGAAACAGAGGACTCTGACTATTCTTAGTGCCATCATGAACTTTCTTAACTTCCGGAAGCTGAGAATGGACCGAACCTTGGAAAAGCAAGCCAAATTTGTGCGTTGTATTGGATTCTATTGTCGGGCGGGTGGGTGGGTGGGTTAAAATACTAGACTGGTGAGCAAAATGACCTCTTAACAATCGGCTAACCCCTGCATGAGCCACTTGAGTTGGTATTGTGCTTTATGAAAACGATGCAGGACAATAAGAGAAATCTCTTGGCTGCACATATGATGTTTTTTTTATTATTTTTATAATTGAACACTTGGCGCGTGTGTGTGTGTGTCCGTCCTCTCTCTGTTGTCAGAGGACAGACATGGACAGGCTGCAGGTTTACACCAAAGGCACGCAAGAAGCAGAGAGGAAGATTGAGATGCTGTCGTAAGTCTTGCAGTGAATATGTGTGATTTGTGTTGTTGCTTTATCTTGTAATGTGATATTGAGCTGCTTCTGTGCTGTTTTAAAATGATTAAAATGTCATATTTGGGGGTTTGGACCGTCCACCCTGGAAACATTTAATAGGCTTTTTTTTTTTACTGTTTTCTAACATCTTATAGACTAAATGATCAAATGCATATTGGACAGATTCTCGTTGAACATGTCTTTTCAGTTGTAGCCTTAAACTCTAAATGAAATGTATTTTGTGATCAAACATCACAAATGATTTCATTAATAATCATGTTTTCAGAAGATAGAGACATGCATGTGATGTCCAGTGACCCTTACAGTCGTGTCTGTCCCTGTTCAGGACCATCCCACCAGAGCAGCAGGCTGAGGCGGACGAGCTGGCAGCCGTTGTCTCTGAGCTGCAAGCCACCACCATGCAGGAATACCAGGAAGTGGTGGGTGGTGATGGAGCACAGTCCGAATGATGAAACCTGGTGTTTGTGTGTGTTCTCAAGTAAAATACATGGCTCTTCTTTCAGAATGCAATAAAGGACAGCATCACGGAGCGGAAAACCACGAATGCGGGGCTAACTCAGAAACTGGTACGTAACTGTGCCACGTTGTGTGGGAACAACATTATGAGCTGCTTTGGTCTGTCAGGAAGAGCCGAGGCCTTTCATTGACAAGATGTGCGTGTCAGGCCCAGGTGAAGGTGGACGTCAGCAACCTGAAGGAAGAAATCTGCAAACTCAAGTCCCAGATCGTGGAGTCTCCAGAGGAGCTGAAGAGTCAGATGGAGAAGATGAGGGAGAACTTTAAGAACACCAAGAGCTCCCTTGTGAGTAGCAAAGCCAGCAGAGTTTCTCTGAAAGCTGGCACTTTGAAATGAGGTGAGGCTGACCTGTGCGACCAGTTCTTTATTATTTGATGGCACTGATTTCAGAAAGAAACAGAGGAGTGCGCGATGGAGCTGCAGAACCTAGTGCAGAGTCTGACTCACGGCGAGGCCGACATCCAGCAGATGTACAACATGCTGCTGGACCTGGAGAGCAGCATGGGCAACACCAGCCAGTGGCAGAAGGAGGTAGAACTCAGATCCTGTTGTATCTGCTGATATGCACACAGAAAGCTGTTGTTGCTGAGGACTGTGACCAGCATGTGTGCTGAGTGGAACCGTTTACTCGTCAGGGCTCTCAAGGTCGTAATATGTAACGGCCTCAAAAGGACCTTTAGCCTTTCTGTACTCATTTTCTTGTTGGTCACTAGTCATGTGCGCTGATCCCCATATATCCATGCTAAGCTGATCCTGGCAAGTAAATTGTCTTGGCCCATTTGTCAGGTGTAATTGCCAAACAATAATGTTCTCCACACCCCATCAATACACAAATATGTTAAATATAAAGTAGAGAGAGTGTTGTTTGTTTGTGCTCAGGTAGGATCTCTGTTTAACTGGAGAGAAGATCAAATGTCTCTTTGCTCTGTTCGTTGTAGTTACTTATTAAATAAAAAATGGCAAGACGCAGGTTCCACATCCCGCTGATAGTTGAAAGGTGGCTGTGGCAGGCTGGTGACCGCGTGTGCATTGCATTAAAAGTCAGTGTATTGTTGAGATTGCAATGTGATCCCCCTGGGGACCCATTCCATTGCATCTAATTATAAAGGATTGTAGTTGTAGATGTACAATGAGGATTCGGTCTCGAGTGAAATACTTGTGATGGCCACGAAGTTTGTATTTGTATCAAGCTCCAATCCCAACACGACACCAGTAGCTCCAGAATGACCGTGTGTGTGTGTGTCTGTAGAACCAGGAGCTGACGGATCGCTTTGAGAAGGAGCAGATGAAGCTGAAGACCATGTGCAACGAGGAAGGCCAGCTGAAGCGAGCTCTGGCCATGAAATCCATCAAAGTGTCCAAACACTCCATCCGCAGGCAGAAGAAGAAGGAGATGAAGGAGCAGCACGTTCAGGGCGTGTTGGGGTGTGTAATGCCATAAAGATGCACCATGAGTCACTACTGGTCATTTCTACAATATTATGGAATTGACGGAGTTGTAAACTCCATAAATGGAAAGGATTTGACAATGTTTTTTTGAAAAACTGCAAGTTTCAAACCAACATTGAGGTGTTTTCCAGGCAGTGTAACCAAATCCATCAGAAGCGTGAGGACATGGCCGACAAAATCCAGGAGATCTCCAGAGAGACACAGCAGCTGAATGCCAAGATCCAGAGCTTGAGGGACACCAGCAGCAAAGAATCCAAGAAGGCTCAGGTACGGGTCTACAGCTCTGCATGGCTGCCTCACAGGTCTTCCACCTTCAATCATGAGACTAACATGTTTCACTTGCCTGTGTCCAGGCTCTCTACGACAATCTGTTGGCGTCAATCCATGATCTGCACAAGAGGACTGAGATGCACGTTGAGGACGTGAAACTTTATCTCTCCAAGATGGCTGCAAACATTTAAAATTCTCTTTCGTCATATCACTGTGTGCTACGACTTCTCTGTATATTTTTTTCCTTTTGTTGCCTTTTGACCTTTTCTGTTTAAAATGTCTTTAATAGAGTTGTACAGTAACAACAAATGCTGTATTCTTTGACATGAGTTAATACACCTGATCAGTCCAGCATGTGAACACTTGCACTGGTGTGGCTCAAGTATTACACTTTGTACATCTGATCAGCCATCACTGAACCTGCTTTCCAATATGTCCATAATATATGCAGAAAAACGGATCTACTCATAAGTAATAGCTTTAAATAAATAAAGTTCAATGTCTTTGTTGGAGTGGGTTATTTCCTCTAAATAAAGAAGTTAAAAGTGACTGAGACCTCCGACCTGCTGGTGGAGGTGTTCACAGTGAGTAAACGAACAACCCAACGGGTTTAATAATGTTCAGTTTCACAATCATCCCAGAAAGTATTTAATTCAAGACAGACTAGTATTTTGTAAATAAATGTAGCGGCACCTATTGGCTGGGAAATATGCCTCCGTTCATCATGCAGGGGATCCTGCAGCGTGGTCGTGGTTCTACAGTCTGCTGTGGTGAAACCCTCTGCATGTCTCACTGTTCCTGGTCCAGGAGGTGGGTTGGCTTCGTGTCTTCCTGTTTTGGCTCCTTTTTGGGCCCCTCCTCTGAGTGGGACTTGTTCGACTTCTTGGACGTGGCCAGCTGAGCTCTGTAATCTTTGACCTGAGTCCTCACTATACGCAGCTCTTTACGCAGATCGTTGATCTCAGTAATCAGAGTCACGTTCTCCTGCAGAGTAGACGACAGTCACTCGCACATCATCTCGGCCTCATGTCTTTAGTAAAACTGAGGAAATACTGAAAGGTGTGAGCACAAGATTGATCAGAGGAAAATGTCCATGCAATGTTTTGTCTTCTAATTCACCTTCATGATCTTGACGTAGACCCTCTCGTGCTCCTCTGCAGATTTGACCAGCCTCATCCTGAGAGTACTAACGGTCCTCTCCAGGTGATCCCGCTGCCGACCAAATGCCTTCTGAACGTCTTCGTCTACACTGCTCCTCTCCACCTTGGAAACGAGACAAACGCATGGTCCACGCACTCGGTTAGATGTTGGTGTCATGAACTCCGAGCTGACACTGTATGAAGCACTCACCCCATTGGTCTGCGGTACGTAGCGGGCGTAGATCATCTGCACGCTGTCCTTCAGTTTTTTCGGCTCCTGGATGAAGCCGACGCAGTAATGGAGCTCTGACTTGAGCCGCTGAAGATGCGTCTCCAGATCTTTCACCTGACCACAGAGAAGATGTTAAAGTGCATCTCGTGCCCTCGTGGACGTTAAAAGGTTATTGGTCGCTCTAATTGTTCCTGCTGTCTATACTGGCATCACAGAGATCTGCTCTTAAAGCAATTTCAGTTTCATGCATAAATACATTCTAAAGTTAAAGCTAATATGAGGCTTCAGCAGCCTGAGTTAGAAAAGTGAGAATCTCTTTCTAGAACAAACTCCCCACTTTGTGTTACTGTCCCTCTGCTACTGCGCAGCATAAAAACACTGTCTGTGGCAGCACAAAGAGGAAGCTTCACAGAGAAAAGATGAACTTTGGATTTTTATACAGGATGAGGATTTTGGATTTAGTGAATTACAGAGACCGATCGCTGTTTTAATGTACATATGGGCATGTCAGTACAGTTTTAAGGTAGACTTGAGACAATGTGAACCTGTTCTTTGTCAAGTCAAAGTTTATTAGCCCAATATCACAGTCTGTCTGAAAGAGGTGCACATTAAGTGAGATAAACTACATATAAAATGAAATATTAAATAAAAATTAACAATACACAATATGCACATAAACACATGTACATTCATACATGGATACAGATAAAACATTAAAATGTGTATTTGTGAGTAATAAAGGTGTTGAGTACGTTCTGAATGCTGTATTAACAATGATGTCTGCATTCTACTGACTAACATAGCTGACTGGGATTCATTAATGTTGTGCTAAGGTTTCCATTTCCACCCTTTACACATCACTGGTCCTGTTTGTGTGCCACAGAGCAACACTGTTTAGTTTAATATTTTATATATTAGAATATATTCAAGGGATCTATTTGTCCCTCTACAACATGACTAAAATGAAAGTGATCTAACTCACACGAGCCTTTCAGATCCATGAGAGAAGATATCTAACAACTGTTAGTAGCTAATCTAACGTATGAAGGCTGGAGCGGCAGGTGTATCATCATGTGATGCTGCATTAAAGAAATCAAGTGTTCGGCGTGTGCTCACTTTCTGCATCTCCTTCTGCATCTCCTTGTCTCTGGTCCTCAGCTTGAGCCGCAGCTCAGAGACGCTGAGCTTCAGCTGAGTGTTGCTCTTGTCCATTTGCAGCAGCTCTTCCTCCAGCTGTCAAACAACACAAACAGCACATCACTGACACAAGAGTCATCTTGGCATACAATAGAGACTTTTCTTAAAATGACTTGAATATCTGCTAATGCTGGCTTTTATATGTTTATAACTCTGGGCTGGATTTCATCATTTTGTTTCATATAAAACACCACGTTACATAAAACAAGATAAAAGTATTAGTGTTCATTGTTTTAGTGAAGCCTGACCATATTTGGTACTGTAGCTTTTAACAAACCTTTTCCATCACCCCCCCACCCCCACACAGACCTGATGGATGCGCTCCTTCTTCTCATTGATGTCATCTTGTTGAGGCTCAGTCTGTTTCTTCAACTCATTTAACTGGAAATTAAGAACGAACTTCAACTTCTCCAGTTCCTGGTTCTTCTTCTTCAAGCTCAAGATGGTCTTATCCTGTATGTGTGAAGGGAAGGAAGCAGGTTTGATCTGTGTTGATTACTTTTTTATGATTAACATTGTCTAATATTATGACTGCAGCAGGACACAATCTGCCGTCACTTTTCAAAAAGGTTAAAGAGGAGCTGCAGGTTTAAACTCGTACTCGTACCATATTCCATCACTGTAGGGCCACGATCTAATTCACTTATTTTTATTTTAGTATAATACTTGTCTATAGTTTCTTGCTGTCTATATACTCACTTGTTCATTCATTTGTTTCAAACTAAAGTGGAACAACAGAGATTTAAAGGGTAATTTTTTTTTCTAAAACATTTCATAAATTGTGACCTTACAAAAACCTATTTTAGAGGAAAATATATAAAATAAAAAAAATATATATGGGATAAATATTAAAAAGAAAAGGGTACAGGGCTGTAACAGGAACTGTAAACCTAAATCTAAACTGGTTGACACCCTGATCTCAGCCACCTTGTCCTGATTGGTCTTTTCGTGTCCGGAGATCTGCCGCTTCAGGTCCTCAATGTCGCTCTCAAGGGAGCGGATCAGTCCCAGCAGCCTCTGCCGCTCCTGCTTCAGCTTGTTAATGTCTGTGCACTTGTCATCGATCTGCCTCTGCAGACTGTAGAACTGTGATCCCACAATCATCCAGCCAAGAGGAACAAGGAACACAAAGAGCAGGAGATTACACGAGAGGCAGACGGGGAGAAAGAAAGAACAGCATGCAGGAGCTCTGCTCACCTTTTGTGTCATGATACCAGTTTCTCCTTTCAGATTTGTGTTGGCCTCTTTCTCAGTGTGCAGCTTCCTCTCATAATTGATTTGGATGTCATGGATCTTCCTCTCCTCGTCCTCCTCAACTTGCTTTATGATCTCTTTATACTCACGGATCTGCTGCTGTGCATCCTCCTGACACTGCATAGAACAAAATCAAAGTGGACACAAGAACCTCTCTGGTGTCCCTCCCTTCTGCTTCACACTCCGCTCTGCGCTCCTCTTGACTAACCTGAGCCAGGAGCCGAGTCTTCTCCTGCAGCTTGGCCTCGTAGTCCTGCATCAGTTCCTCCAGGGCTTTGACTTTGCTCTCCTCTGCAGCCATCAGCTGCTTCTCATAGTCTTCTTGCATCCTTTGATATTTATGCTGAAGATCTTGGTACCTCTCGTGCTCCACAATAAGCTTCTGGCTGTAGGACGACTCTGTGTATGATTGATTGGCAGAGAGAACACACTGACTGATCCATGCAGAAACAAACATATGTTGGATTGTGCCGATTTTGTCCTCTTCTTACGTAAATCCTTGAGCTCTTTTGAGTGTTTCACAGTAACCTCTGCAGAACTCTCCTGGTGCTCACGTTCCTGCTTTTCCATCTCTGTCTTCATGGTCTATTGGTAGAGTACATGTTATTAACAAATATTAATACAGTAAGTAATACAATCCATTCCAAAGACAAAAGCGACCTCTGTGCTGACTCAATGGAGGCATGCAAATAGGAATTCTTTAAAAACGCACCACTAGTACACTAGAAAGTAATGTAGCAAGAAATTGAGTCATAGTATATGCAGGCAAACTGTGTTGTAAAACAAGATATTGAGTATATGTGGAGTAGAGCTGTCTGATAGGTGACCAGCAGACCTGTTGCATTGTTTTCTGAGATTCTATCTGCTGGGTGAACTTGTCTGAAAGCTCCTTCATCTTCTCGTTGTAGTTGATGTCCTTCAGGCGGAGCTGGTACTCGTTCTCCATCTGCAGCTCCTCCAGACGCATCTTGAGCTCCAGCATGTTCTGGGTCTGTGACAGAGACGGGAACAGGGCTGGATCACCATGTTGAACATTCCCTGTGTGTTACTAACCGCTTGCTTTGTGATTATCGCCTATTTCACATTATGCCACCTATAAAGCTCAATGAGATCTGCTGAGGCACACTCATGAAAACTGCATTTAAACATTTTTAACACACACACACTCCATAATAACATTTTACACTAGCTTGCACAAAATTACAGTCAATCTTTACAGTATGTCTTCGTGATAGTAGTTATTTAGTCACAGCTGTGCAAATCGTCCCAGTGCTCTGGTCAAATCAGCGCCATGTTTGTCCTACACTGTGCTGTTCCAGGTGGCTGGGGAGTAGTGTGGGATCCCTGCAGGCGCTCTGGTTTTCTTCCACAGTGCAAAGACATGCAGCTTAGATGCTTTTGTTGCTCTGAATTGCTCAGAGGTGTGAGTGTGAGTGTTTGTCTGTAACAAGGAGGGTGGATTGGGTCCAGGTGCAGGACAAAAATGGTATGCAGAGGAAAAGGAGACACACTGTCATTTACCATCTCCCCCAAATCTGAAGTGATGCAACGTTTGGACAAACCTATACACCACTTATGGATTTGTTTCTTCATTTCAAAAAACTGTCCATTCTTTAGGACATTACGCATGTTGTCTGTACAAAGCTAATTGTAGATAATGTGATCTCCTAATTGCTGCTAAGTCTTGTCTGTATATATAACCTGTATTTTGTTCACATGGCTCCCTCTTTCCCAATGCATGCTGGGATAGGCTCCCTGTGACTCTGTCCAATATAAGTGGAGACAATGGACTGATGGATGTGCATTTGCTGTAGTAAAAAGCTGGCATCTACCTATAAAAAACAACAACAGTGTTTTCAGACCTTCTCCTCCAGGTCCGACTTGGTGACGAGGATCTCTTCAGTGTGGACGATCTGCCTGTTGCTCTTCAGTCCTCGGCCCTCCTTATCGATGATCTTCCACATCAGCAGGCAGCCATCTTCAGACACTGTCAGCAGAAACTGCCCGTCGAACGTGATCACCATCTGAGGGCACACCCGTTAGGTCAGTGCACATTTTTCTAGTTCTAGAATGGTTGATTCGAAGGCAATGGCTTTCTGCTCTCTGTCTGTCTAGTGTGTGTCTTGGTACCTTGGTAACGGGACCACAGTGAGCCTGGTACATGATCCATTCCTTCTGGATGGGTAACGGGTATTTAATGGCTCTGATGGTTCCACTTGAAGTCCCGGTGAAGACGACCCTGCCGGAGTGAGACACTGCCACAGCGGTGTGAGCTACCTCATCAGCAGGAACCTCCCTCAGGACCTGTAGAACCAGCGATGAGAAGGACACTTCAATGGGAGGACAACAATAATGAATTCACTTTTTAAGAGTTTCGTTGATGTGGAGTGACAAGGTGCAGAGGAATCTGCTTAATGAAATGTATATTCGTGCAGGTTTGCTGGATATGCTATTCCAAGAAGATTATAACATAATTAGTTGTGTAATAAATCCCTTGATCCTTCCTGCTTTATAACAATAGATACACTGATGTTTCAGCATGACTGATATGATAAAATATATCAGTATATATATAAAACATTATTGTAGGTGATTGTAATATGCATGTGGATGTAGAAAATGATGCCTTAGTACTGCATTTATCTCATTATTAGATTCGATTGGCTTCTGTCAGAGTGTGCATAAACCCACTCCCTGTTTTAACCACACCCGTGACCTTGTTCTCGTCTGTCATAGAAACCGAACATCTAAGTCTTTCCACAGAATCCTTTCTTATCGGACCAATATTTAATTACTTTTGAATGGTGGGACTGTTTGATCTCTATAAATATTCAGTTGGTCTCGACCTGATCAATACAGAAAGAGTGCCCTGAGATCATTTTGTTATGAAATGGTGCTATATATATAAAATTGAATTGAATTGAATATATATATCAATTCACTGAGTGTGATTTGTTTTACTGTCAAATGAAAGAATGTGAGGCTCTGAGATTTACTGAAGCCGCCAGTGCCTTTCGGTTGCATACCCTATTTTAATAGCTGTGTGAGCACCTCAAGCAAACAGTGGTTTTTACTTTGTAAAACTATTCTGTATTTTGCATGAACAAAACGAATATAAATATCCAGATAGAGAAACCTTCTGAAAGCTGCTCTAATCAACAATTCCGTATGAACATCAAATGACACAGAGAATTACCACCCAACTCTGCAGCTTCCCTCAGCTTTACAGAGGGCTTCAGCATCTTTTAGCTCATTCTTTGGGCTTGGTTAATGACTAGTGAACATTGGTGAACATTTAGCAGCTACGCAGACAGATATTTTTCTTAGGAGATGGTAGAGACCAAAACAGAGCTAAAAGGAGAGTGATTGTTACACAAACGTGAATGCTGATGTTGCTCTGTGTCTGCTAAATTTGTAACTAAGCCACTGTTTGCTAACACGTTAGCCACAACAACTTTAGATGGAAATATTATGCCTGTCAAAAAAGTCTCACACAAAACTTCCCTCCTGCATGAACAACACGTTCAGTTCACTTCCACTCGTTATCATTTATGGAAGCTCCGAGGAGAAACTAATAGATACAGTAGTGTGTCGTCCTTACGTACCTGACAGTCATGGATCTCCTTCAGTGTGAGGTCTGTTCCAACAGCTAGGATGGTCTTGCAGTCTGAAGAAAAGGCAACACCTGTGTATCCGCAGGACTTGAGGACACTCTCAGACTCACGCTTGCCGGTCTGGGTGTTCCACTCGTACACCGCGCCGTCCATCCCACAGGACACCAGCCGACTGTCGTCCAGACTCCATTCAATGCCACGCACCTGAAAAAAACGTTCTACTGTACTACAGCTTTTTGGAGAGGCATGGTAACCACTGCACAATGTTTAACAAATGTGACCCCTCTCTCTGACTTTGGACTCTGTCCTGCCAAGGAGACACATGCAGTGTGGTGGAGACTTTAACTTTTCACGCAGATTGCATGATGCGCTCCCCCGCCTGACTCACCTTTCCATTGTGCCCCTTCAGGTTGAGGATGTTCTCAAAAGAGGTGACTGAGTAGATGTAGATGACGTTTCCATTGACAGCTGCAAACATGTGGCCACCGTGGCTAAAAGCACACTAAGGTGTGGAGATAGAGGGTGAAAACAAGCTCAAAGGTGTGTCATGTGGCTGTGATATCAGCAATTTAGACGTACTGAGTGAACACACACAGACATAACCCACCTCTCTGCAGCCGCGCACAGTGAACTCCTTGAAGCTGCGGATGTCATCAATCAGCAGGTTCATCAGCCTGAGTTTGTCTGAAAAGCCCACCAGGATGAAGAGGCCAGTGGGGTGCAGAGCAACACTGTACGCCTCCTCCTGGAACTCCTTGTACAGCTCCAACACTCTATGACAATTCACATAGAGAGGCAGTGAAGACACATAGCAGCATGATATCTGTTTGCTGCCATTTGTGTTCTGTGTAGATAAATAACACTGAACACATGGCTCCAGAAGTCACTTTCCTAAATCATGTTTTAATACCAGCAGCGTTTAATTGTTGGGACTCTACAAGCAGAACTCCACCCCACCTTCCTCTTCTTCTCCCTCCGCCATGCCCCTGTGCCTCACCACACTTCAACATGCAGTGTAAAATACACAACAGCAAAGAGCTTGGGTGTGTTTTTGTCTCTTACTTTGTTTCGTAGTTCCAGATGCGGACAGAGTGGTCCAGAGAGCTGGTGGCTACGAGGGGCTTTCGAGTGCAGACAGACAGACCAGTGATGGACTTAGAGTGGAAGGACTGCAACAGGAACTCAAAATGAACGGGTTCCTCCTGAAGGATAGAGTTACAAACTACATCTCAGGGTCTGAAGGCAAGGGGGAGTGGCTTCGATGTCTAAAATATGAGGGAAAGAAGGACAGTGGAGGAACACATGGGGAAGAATGTGCCAAGAAAGCAATGCAGGGGGAAGAAGGGACAAAGAACGACTTAAAGCCAGGCTGGCAGTTCTGTGAGGCACAGTGCTTTGAGCTAAATGCATGTTATATGGCAGCCCATTTAATAGTTGTTAAGATATTTCAGTCTGGACCATAGTTGTGGACAGACTGACTTTGCCATCCACAGAGCCATGCAACTAGCATGGCTACAAAGAAATAAAGTGAAGAAGGAAGAAAAGAAAAGGGCAAGAGAGTAATTACCAAAAGGTTGGTTTTGGTGGTGGAGGAGGTCATAGAAAATAAAATAACTGGTTCTGAAATGCTGCTTGAGGTAGAAGAAAATAACATCTGACACAGGGATGCTGGTTTGAGTGACAGATCCATATGTTTGAGGGAAAGCTGCATAAAGTACTGTTACAACTCTCCAACATCATTTTATCATTCATATTGACAGCTGCAAGGTAAACAATTGAAATACAATGTTGACGTGGAAGAGTAGTCTGTACTACCTTGTTCACCTCCACAGAGGACAGGCTGAAGCTGTACAGCTGTCCTCTGTCTGTGCTGATGGCCAGAGTGTCCTCTGCTGGACTCATGCACATGGTGTCAATCTCCTGGCATTCAGCTGGAGTCAGCTCATTGCTGTAAGGATCTGGAGGAATCTGACAGAAAAGAACACACGTCACTTCCCTTTGAGACATGCACAGAGGATCTGCAGTACCACTGTTACCTGCATTAACATTTACCCGTATCTCCCTGCTTCTCCTGTAACTGTCCTCCTCGTTTTTCTCAAAAAGACAGACGGTGCCGGAGCCCAAAGAGCATGCAAAGCCCTTGGAGTAGGACAGAATGGCTGTGATGCGAGGCACATCGGGGCCTTCATCCACGTCAGTGTCTTTGATTTTCTGCATCTCCAATCGCCTGTGCATTGAATGAATGGAACAAAGAGATGAACCAAAACCATGTTGAGAATCTGCATAAAGCAAAGATGGCTTGATCAAATCCAGAGAACCAATGACCCAGCAGAGTTAAAAAACACTCTTACAAAATATTTTCCAATTTGATTTTAAAAAATCTTAAAGGACCAGTGTGTATGAGTTAGTGACATCTAGTGGTGAGGTTGCAGATTCCAACCATATGATAATTCCCTCTGAGAACCAAAGGTGAATGCGAAACTCATGAAAAATATTAAAGGCCCTCTCTAAAGCTAGTGTTTGGTTTGTCCGTTCTGGGCTACTAAAGAAACATGGGCTCATTCTAAGATAACCAAAACACAACAATTGTTCTTTTCACATGACTTTACACTAACGAAAACATACTCATGAATAATGATAACACTGAGCTGTTATCACATGACACATGACAGTTTGGAGCTCCTATGCAGAACAATAAGATATATCAGGCTTTGGACTCACAGGCAATACTTTCTAGCAGAGGTGGGTCAGTCATGGTTTTGCAGGTCATAAGTAAGTCATGAGTCAAATCTAAGTCCTAAATATTTCTTTTGAAGTCTAAAAAAGTTATTATGCACCCTTCGAAAATGTAATGCATTTCCGTGTTTAACAGTTAATACATTTACACAAATAATGTATACTTCTGTAAAATCTGTACTATCATTTTTTTGTCGAATCTTTCAATTCAATTCAATTCAATTTTATTTATATAGCGCCATATCATAAGAAAGTTATCTCAGGGCACTCTATCGCATGGAGCAGGTCGAGACCAACAGGTAGAAACCTCGAGCAGAACCAGGCTCTAGGTGGGCGGTCATCTGCCTCGACCGGTTGGGTTGAAAGAAGGAGGGGGGGGGCAGGAGAGAGAGAGCAGGAGGAATTCAGATGTCATGATTCAGAGTCTTTAATAATGATAATCTGAGGTGTTGTCCTTTGTCAACACATCTTTCCCTCCTGCTTGCCAAACGTGATTGCTGTGATTGATTTCGGATATACCCATTGTCAAGAAAATGAAGAAATGGTTCACTGCACACGATTTTATAACACACGTTTTTATCTTCGGACTTGAAGGGGAAATCTCAAATCATTAGTGTGTGAGTCAGGGTCGAGTTGCAAGTCTCTTTTGATTTTGTCAAGTCAAGTCTAAAGTGATCAGATTCATGATTCAAGTCAGACTGGAGTCCAAGTCATGTTACCGCTGCTTGTTAGTAGTCTATCAGTTACATAAATCCTAAACTCCTATCTCTTCTATGCTACAAATAAGTGCCCTAAGAGTTTATAAAACAACCTGTGGATTAACAGTGTTGACACAGTATTCACGTGGTCCAACCTCTGACCTGTCAGACTGCTCCTGCGCAGCCTTAGAAGCCATGTTCATCTCTCTTCGCAGGTCTCCAGACTCAAACACCAGCAGCCTGCCTGTGTCTGTCCCAGCGATCACCCGCTCCTCCGTCACCCAGGTGTGACACAGGAAGTTGATGGACTCCACCTTAGAGAAGCTGCACTGTTTCAGGGCTCCCTCTGAGTAGCGGAACAGCTTGAACACACCGGTGCCACTCACACAGAGCTGCATGTTGTTGTAAGGGTTAAAGCTGACCTGATGGGACATCAATAAAATAGTTTAACATGCCTGCATGTACAAGAGCTGTGGCTGCACTGATACAGCGGGGGTCACTCACCTGGCTAACAGGATTGTTTGAGTTACTGCTCTTCACTGTTGCCAGCACTTTCTGTTTTTCCCAAAGCCAGAAGATCAGCATCCACTCTGGGCCACTGGTCTGGCCTATCAGGTACTTGGAATCAGGGGAGAAAGCCATGCATACAAAGTCTTGAACCAGCACGTCTCCTGCAGTCAGCACTTTTCTCTTCCTGCCCTGCTCGTGCTGCAGGTCGAACACAGTGATGGTGGCCTTCTCACCACACTCTGATACCGCCAGGTAACGCCGGTTGGCGCTGATGGCCAGAGCGCGCATGCCCTGGCTTTTTTCTGAGCCTGTAGAGACAATTCAGTTCCAGTTATCTCAGGGCACTTTCATATAAAGCAGCCAACTCTATAAAATTAACAGACAACACAAGTGGAAATAACTAACATGACAAAAACCAAAGGAATATCATAGAACTAATAAGCTATCACATGAGACAACACGAACTCACTAATGGAAACAAGGTATGCATGGCCGACTGTAATTCCTTCAAAGAAATGACTTGACAATAGCACTTTGAAAACGTAACCTACCTGGAATGAACCTCTGACATCTCTGGACAGTGTTGTAGCACACGCAGTTGTTTCCGCAGGGGAAAACCACAGTTTGCTCGTCGAAGAAACACAAGTTGTTGGTCACGCTGGCCCGTAGACCGAAGAAGAAATGCGACTGTGCGACAACAGTAGTCATTTTTATTCAACTGTAAAATCAACTTACATTCATTTAGTTCCCGACATGACCACACGCTTATGAGTAAAACACACAAACACTGCTATGATTAGAGTCCCGTCGCTAGGCAACGCGGAGAATCCCGCGAGAACCCAGGAACTCGTTTAAAGTTCCATCTCTTCTGCTGGTCTTGTTGCCCAAATCTATCATCTCATCACCCAGACATGTTGTTTCTTATCAGGCAAACGGCTGTTTGTCTGTTCGTTTATGATGTTTCTTTCTCAATGATACGCGTCTTCTCGTGGGATTTCGGGGGTTGCCTAGCGACGCAACGCTTAGCGCGAGTGATTCGTTTATGAAGGGGGCCTCTGTCTGGGGGTGGGATGTGCTACTGTACTACATGTGCTTTACTTGAGTACTGTCATATAATGTCAAATTGTACTCCCGATTTATACTTCTAGGCTACACTATATTTCAGAGGGAAATACTGTACTTAATCAAATAATAGAATATATAATACTTTTTTATTTATAATGGAGTGTCTTTATATTGTTGTATAAAAAGTATGGGGTCTGACTCCTTCAACCACTGGCTTTGGCTTTAGGACTCCTCATTTTGAAGGAAAATAGGATTAAATATTGTGACCAATTGTTTTGTATTTATGCCAATGGAAGGAGTGAGAGGATCGCTCATGTGGACATTTGAGATAAAGAGGTAAAGGTAGAACAAGATCAAGTTATGGACTGCAAATGTGAATGACCTAGGAATCAAATCTAATAATATTTTGGGACAATAACGGACAGTACATCAGAAATGTCATTGTGCACTGTTCAGTTTAGGTGGTTTGAAACTCAAAGCTGGAATTCATAATTTAGTCATCAATGAATCAAAGTATTAAAACAGACACCCCCGGCCTGTAAAGTAGACAGAAGAAAGTTCTGATATGTGGAATAAGAAATGAAAGGTTGTGGGTAAAAATAATATCAATTTAAACAAATTAGTGAGTGATCTAGTGTCACCTTGGTGCAACATCTCTGTCTGCTACATGGAGCAGCAGTGGGAGTTAGACATTTCCCTTTCACAGAATAAATAAATCACAGCAATCCACACTGTGTATGTCAAAGGCTTTAATGGCATGATTCAATATTCAGTGAATTGATTTACATCCTGGACAAGTATTATATTGTGTATTGTGTAGAATTTGGATGTTTTCTGTGGGCATCACTGAGTGTACCGTGCACATGCATCTCCAGTATGTTCCAAGGCATAGATAATGCATAATGCACACTCTGTGGTGACAACTTTTCCCCTTGGTGACAATAAAGTCTATCGATAACATGTACATTTGTTTTGTGAGCAACCATGACTCAAACTGTAAAAGGGGCTAAAGATACCAAAATGTCCACTTCCACACACAGAAACTGGCCTCTGAAATAAAAACACATGGCAAAGCTTTACTTTTTGACTAATGTTAGCAAATTAGTTAACGCAACCCATGAAGGTGTTCCAGTAGAGGTTGTGAATACATCTTACCAGACGAGACACTCAACGCTCACACAGATCAAAACGAATACATTCATGCAACCCTTGTCACCTGTGAAGCGCCAGTTAGTGTTACTGTTAAAGGCAGACAAACTAGTAAACATCAGTGTTATCCTGACACGTCCCACAATGCCAGAGTTTACACTATGAGCTTAACATTCAACCTCAACATATGATGGACAAACATATACTGTCTCCATGCATACATACATCCTGTACGCATTTATCAACAGCCAGTTTCCACTTTAGCCCATCAACAAGAGCCACGGCCTTGGAACCAGCAGTGGACAAAACAATCTCAACTTATGGTCCACTTACTAGCTTGTTCGGAACTTTTGACCATATAACATGATCTTCATCAGCAGATGGATTCTGAAATGTAGTTCAAATGAAGTTAGATCAAACGTTCCATTATTCTTCTTATTACAATATGAATGGGAAGTTTGAACATCTACAAACCTGCTCACCTGCTCGCTGATATTGTCGAAAGCTTTGGAACACCTGAGTAAGTGCACCTTTAGTTGAGATTATTTTATCAGACAAAGAAACAAGTTTTTGGCTGACTGTCTGTATGTACATTTTGTGGGGCTTTTTCATTGGTCCAATATGTTTGATGCATTTACCGCTGACAGATGAGCACCTGAATGTAAATACCTGGTACAAAATGGTTCATGTCTCCAGTGACATTTCCCAACATTACTGATGTTAACAAATGAACCACCGGAATGCACCAATAAACAACAGTGAGGCATCCTGAGGGTCGCAAAGTACACAACAATAGTGTGCGGCTGCACTTGTCTGTATACACTGACACGGCCTTGTCAGCTTCTTATGACATTTAATCTTGAAATGCATATTGTAATGAATGACGCATGTGAATTGCAGTTTCTGTTACATTCTACAAGTTCTGTCAGGTATGTAGTTGACCTGTTGACCGGTGGACATCAATGCATTTCACAGACCCTTTAAGGTTTAGCTTATTTCAACATTTTCACATTCAGAACTGTGTTGTGGACAAGAAAAAAACGATGTATAAGCTAGAATATCCTTTATATGTAATTCTAGACTAATATGCCTGTATAGATAGGGTCTGAGGAGTATATAAGCTACAATATAATACAATATACACATCAATCAACTTTTTTGACCATGGCTAAGCTTTCTTCAGTGCCTTGAGAAAGGCTGTTGGAGCATTGCTGGTCCAGCAGGAGGCAGTCTTGATTAGCAGGAGATGATGAGGGCGTTCAGAGACTGCTGACTCTGGGTTCTCTCCAAAGGTCCACCGGTAGACAGAATCTCACAGGCAGCCAGTTCGTGGTAGAGAGCATTGAGCACCTGCAGAATGTGGGCTTTCCCTGTGTAAAAACACAACAGATGAGGGAATTGTGTTACAGATGACCAGACGAGAATTTAATTCAATTTCCTGCCCCAAGCAACTGTAAATGGTCATTATCACATTTCGCAGGACTTGTATTGATTTTGTTGGGTGTGTGAGTTCTGCTAACCATGTTGCGGGTCACTACAAGACTCCAAAGTGCTGAGCAAGATTTTCCCGAGAGACCTCCGCGAGACGTTCTGAAACAAGAGAGAAATATTCTCAGATGCTATCAGGCAATGAGCAGGCAATGAACAGGCACTTTAACACCCAGTGGCTCTCACACATGTTCAGAAAGGGTAATGAATGAATCAGTCTCCTGCTGTTAGGGTTGGATCACACAAAAATGGACTAAAAGCTGTGTTAGTCCTATGACAGAAAACATCTGTTTACTGATTCAGCAGGTCAAAGCGGACTTTTAATTTCAAAGTATCACTAAGTGAATTTAACCTCTTCCGACTCAACAGTGCAGTTACAGTGAACTGTGACTAACCAGATCTCTGAGCTGCTGCAGGAGCTGCAGAATGTCCACAAGTTTCTCCTCCACCAGTGACAGACGAACCCGCTCTGTCTCCAGCATCTGCAGCTCCACCTGAAGCAGATCCGTCTCCTCGACCTTTTGCTGCAGCTCCTGCACCAGAGAGTCCTTCATCTGGAAGACACAACACAAACCAGTCACACGGACAAGACAAAGGACAGTCCTTCTGTTAGGTCTAAAAAAATCAGTTTACAATCTAATCTAATTTCTAATTTTAATCAACATTTTTGGAAACCAACATTTGATTGAAAAGGTTTTTCACTTAAAACAGTTTTACCTCCTGTCTTAAACACTATTGAAGTCTGAGGTATTTTTGCACAATTTTCTGTTTTGCCATGTTGTCCAGTAGCCTCTTTTAGCTAATGGTTTTGGTTTTACAGTACATTTAGTGAACTCATTAAACTAATTTCAAGCAGCAGGTCGCTGTTTAAAGAAAAAATCAGTGCTTCCTGTCTTCCCTCCTTGTTTGTGGTCCTCATAGGTTCTTACTGAAGATGTAAATCTTTGAAAAGGGGCCATAAATATATTAATAATTTCCTGAAACAGCTGTGCACTGTAGTTTTATATCAAAAGTGTTGAGGTAATGATGTGGGCTTTATCGATAATGGACTTTCTGGAGAAGACCTGGTCTGATTAGGAGAGATGGCATTCATCCCACTTTGGATGGGGCCGCTCTTATATCTAGAAATCTGGACGAGTTTATTAGCAGCCCAAAGCCACAACTCAGAGTTCAGACCACTGGCTTAATACAGTCTCTGGTCCAGACCAGGAGGAAGAGCTGCAGTCCTACACGCTTCTCTGCGCTTCCATTAGAGCAGTCACCCACCCTAAACTCCACAGAGAGGGTGTCTTGTCCCCCAACACTTAAATTATTTAAATTAAAAAAGTAAACAGAAGAGTTGCACATAAAAACCCAATAAAAAGTTAATCCACCACTGCAGCAGTACAACAAAAAGAATTAGATGCTGACTCTAAAACATCAGATCTCTGTCATCTAAAGTTTTTCTAGTAAACGATCTAATATCAGATTATAATATTGATTTATTCAGCCTTACTGAAACCTGGCTGTGTCATGATGAATATGTTGCCTAAATGAATCCACTCCCCCCAGTCACATTAATA
>JAVQJD010038803.1:0-23255 GCA_036023655.1 Nannoperca australis | reverse complement strand
TCTCTCTCTCTCTCTCTCTCTCTCGCGCAGATGTTCAGGGGTCCAGAGTCCATTTAGACGGCCTGTCGGCTCCAGTGGTGAAGCTCTGTAAAGTCATTCCTGGGTTTTAGCGGCAGCATCCCAGAGGAGTTTAGTGTGTCACCAGGACCTTGAGACACACCGACACACACACTGATGCTCAGCCTCTCCCTCTCACAGTGGACCTGGCCTGCAATCTCTAAAAGATTGATGAGGCCCTGTCCAGGCGCAGGAGGCCTGGCACAGCGGCGATAAGGCAGCTCACTCGCTCCGTCCTTTCTTCACCTCTTTTCCTCCATGCTAAAGGAAGTGGGGGTTGGTTCTGAGAGAAGATTATGACCCACCAAAGCCCCCGGGCGAGGAGGACAGTGTTTTAAACAGGAACCATGAAATGCCCTGGAAATGACAGTTGTGTTTTCTTTTGTTGCTCCGTGTTGGACAACCGTGTAGTAGCCGAGCAGGACGCCAGAGTCGGCATGTCACTGTCAAACTGCTGGAGCTGGAATATAGTGAAACTACAGACGGACACTCAGAGCTGAGAGTAGCTGAAAGCACGTCACACTCCTGCACGCACACAAACACACCCAGGGCGTTCCACATAGGACAATGTGCAACATCTCGTTCTGTGATGTGGACAGTAAGGTGGACCAGTTCTTCCAGCCCACACTCTACATCGTAGTCATCATCCTGGGGCTGCCCACTAACTGCATGGCCCTGTGGGCTGCCTACATGCAGGTAAGGAGGAGACACACACACACACACACACACACAGGCTGCCACCAGTGTGGACCAGTGACGTGTTCATCTAATATAGTGGTTTCAAACTTGGGTTGGGTTCTGTTAGCTGGTTTTGTTTTGGATTTAGTTCATTAGAAAAGCTAAGAATTGAATGAATCTTACTACTTCCTGATTTTCATTGAGGCATTTAGAGGAATAAAGTCATGTGATGTATTTTAGATTGTTGTTAAAAAGCTCAATATGGGATGCAAAATGGTTTAAAGTTAGTAAGCAGAATCAGTTCTTGGGATTGAAAGTGAAAATAGGTCTTTATTGTGCTGAAAGGAAGGAAACCATTGGAACAGACTGATTATTCTGATTACTCAAGGGCCACATGCACCAGCAGTGTAGAAACTCATTCAAGACAGTCAGAAGCACAATATCATGGCATTATGATCAGTGATGCGATTGATTACCTTCTCAAAAAGATCAACAAACAAACAAACAAACAAACAAACGACACAGTCAGTGCACATGGACAAATGTACAGTGTGCAAGTTATAATACAGAAGTGAACGAAAGGAAGTGATTTATGATTTTACCTTTTTGTGTGTGAAGTGCAGTAACACTCACAGCAGCTGTTGATGGTCAGTGTGTGGGCTGGCTGCTGCCTTAACTTTTAGTTTTCTGTAAATGAATAAAAGAAGAAGGAAAGTCATGTACTGAGTTTTCTAACTGATTGCAGTTACTATAGAGAAATAAAACATGGTCACGTTTTCACTGTGTAAGAATGATTTTCCTTGTAACGTGTCTGACACTGCTCGACATGCAGTCAACAGAGCAGTGGTGATATTTTCCCATACAGCGTCAACCACTTCCAGTGTTTCCCACAGACTGTCAGTTTGCTTTGGCAGCAGCAGGAAGAATTATTATTGACTTTTCAATCAAGAGAGTTCACTGACTCATATTTTTTTCAAGCAAAAACATCATTAAAAGTAAGATTAGATTATTGTTTTGCTTCCATCTCTGCATCGAGGCCACTTCTCCAAGGCTTCACACTGATTCGGAGCCCCGGCACTGACGCAGCACGACTTAAAGGAGCACAGGTGCGCTGTGTCACTGGGACATTGTGATTATCGTAGCTCCCAAACACTTTTCCGTGCTTGGCAGCATTAACTGCACTGCAGAGAGCCGCGCTCTTCAACACCTGAACTGAATCCAAAACATGAGCATACTTTGGATGCTGTATATTTTTCAGGGTGGTTCTGCCTAAATATTAACATTGTAACATCAATACTGCATGGCAAACAGAGCTGTCTCCTCACAAATTAAATTAGAAAAAGCTTAATAAAGCCGTACAGTGGACACTCAAATATTTGTCCACCCATCTCTCTCTCATTTACAAGCCCTTGTTGTGGCTGAACGACCTTGATTTGCAGCATTTGAAGTTCTTTATATTTGTATAAACAACAACAATACATTCAGACCTAATCAGTCTTTGACTGCAAGACTTTGCATTTGTTCCATGTTTTGACTTTCAGGAAGCCAAATGATTTGCAGCTGATGGAAATACACATCATCATTTGCATTTTATTTTCTCTCAAGTT
The DNA here is from genome assembly GCA_036023655.1 of Nannoperca australis. NCBI lineage: Eukaryota > Metazoa > Chordata > Actinopteri > Centrarchiformes > Percichthyidae > Nannoperca > Nannoperca australis. The sequence goes on along the minus strand of JAVQJD010038803.1, from coordinate 20,913 downwards.
TGCATAAACAGGAAACATTGCCACCGTTTGCCTCATTATCTTTGCTCTGACTGTTGGATTTGAAAACCACAGACGCACTCTTAGCTCCCTCTATCACTGCACGTCTTTCTGTCTACATCCATTTTCTCTTTTAACGTTAAGTCTTCGTCCTTCTCCCATCTCTCGCTCCTGCCTCCCTATCCTTTCTTCCCTCCTTCCTCTCCACTCTCTCCTTCCCTTAAACGCACTCCTCCCTCCAGGTACGCCAACGCAATGAGCTCGGCATTTACCTGATCAACCTGTCAGTGGCCGACCTCCTCTACATCACCACTCTTCCTCTGTGGATCGACTACTTCCTACAGCACGATGACTGGATCCACGGTCAGGAGAGCTGCAAGCTGTTCGGCTTCATCTTCTACACTAATATCTACGTCAGCATCGCCTTCCTCTGCTGTATCTCGCTGGACAGGTACCTGGCTGTGGCATACCCCCTGCGCTTTGCCAAGGTTCGACGAATCAAAACAGGTAGGCTTAAGAATGGACGACTTTTCTGAAATAATGTATCAAATTCATATAAAAACTAACTATAGTACTTTTAAAGATAAGTGTCAGGTTAAAATCAGGCACCTAATTCATAAAATTGTTCTTGAATTTATATTCAAATGTTATGTTAAGAGTACTGCTATGATTTGAATTAAACATCATATAAGCGTGGTTACAGAGGTGTAATGGTGCCATTGGCACTTCAGATGGATGAATCCACAATAAAACGTTTATTGGGTGGAACAGAAAATGAAAACAGGGTGAAAACAGGGGTCAGTATTTTCAAATATAGATATTGCATTTCATGATTAGTTCCCCAAACTGTGCCGCTGCCGATGTGCGTCTTCAAATCTGCCATTCCCTGACATAACAGGAAATTCCCTTTAGTAGAGATAAGATCACTTCCATGTCAAATTAAGTTTAATAAATAACTAATTAAATGAGGATGTCTGCTAAAGTCATTACTTTTAATAAAATGTGATGACACATACCCATAGTCCAGTTCATAAGCGAGACCCCACAATAACTTTTCTAGGAATACACAATGATGACATTTGGGAAACTATTTTTTACCCCAATTGGAAAAGTATTTTGGGTGGAAACTTTTCATATGCGTGACAGCAAGGCTCTGAAATACCATCTCATAAAGGACTGTATCCTCATGCATAACATTTCAAAACAGATGGTATTCAGGCCACTGTTTGAAATAAAGATCACTGACTCTGAAGTTGAGGACTCTCTCTTAGCTGTGTTTATATGTCTGTAATACCAAGATCACTCTTCTTTATATACACTACAGTATTCACACAGGCAAGAGGAATTAAAGTTACACCAAAGTCAAATGTTTCTCTCTCCTCTCCTGAACTTCCTGCAGCTGTGCTGGTCAGTGCCATGGTGTGGATCATTGAGATCGTGGCCAACTCCGCTCCTCTCTTCCACGACGAGCTCTTCCAGGACCGGTTCAACCACACCTTCTGCTTCGAAAAGTATCCCATGCAGGATTGGGTGGCAGGGATGAACCTCTACAGGACATTTCTGGGCTTCCTCGCTCCATGGACAGCCATGCTTGTCGCCTACCGTGGGATCCTGGCAGCGGTGCGCTGCAACGTCTCAACAGAGCGTCAGGAAAAGGCCAAAATTCAGCGGCTGGCATTGAGTCTGATCCTGATTGTTTTGCTCTGCTTTGGACCGTACCACATCCTCCTCCTGGTGCGGAGTGTCATGTTTCTAAGGAAGCCGTGTGACTGCGGCTCAGAGGAGAGCTTGTTTGCAGCGTACCATGTATCTTTGGCGCTGACCAGCCTCAACTGTGTTGCTGACCCCATTTTGTACTGTTTCGTCAACGAGGGGGCTAGGCACGATGTAGGCCGAGCTCTCTCAGCTTTACTGTCGGCAGCTTGCCACAGAGGCTCCTCTTCCTCACCATCACACGCCGACATGCTCAATGCTGGTTCAGTGACAATGGAGACACCGCTGTCAGCAAAGAAGCAGGCCTGTGTGTACGCTGATGGAGGCAAGACAAGCAGCTACAAGACAGAACTGGTGGCTCTCAAGGAGGAGTGTCTACAGATGACCATCCTCAGTGTTAAGAAGTGACCTCCACTTGCAGAGTACTGTAAGAGGTCCCAACTGCTCAGCTCAGTATATAGAGGAAGCTCCTAACACTGACGGAGTCTGATGTCCTCTAGCCTGACAGGCTGCAATCAGATGCATTTATGAGGTTGTAGATCGCTGGGGTAACAGCTTCCACTAAATGACACAATAACAAGTCAGGATGGGAATGAGATTGATGAAATAGCTATAGTAGCAGTAAGATTGAAATGCTGACACACCAGAAAACTAAATTGTTGGGTGAACATTATATGAAGAGAGACTACTTTGCTATTGTTACCACTAGCGGAGACACAGATGTGAAGATTGGCCTGAGGGTGGCACCCAAGGTCATGTCAACTTAAAAGGGGGTTTTCCGTTGTACGGTGACTATTTTACGACATCTCAGACAGAGTTGGTTCAACTTTCATTACTTCATGCTGTAGTTTGCCAGCGTCTGCACAGCTGCACTGCATGCTAATGTTAGCATGTTAACCCCAGAGGAAAGTAGAGGTTCATAAGGATTCACTCGTTAACTTTAGAGGTATCCTCGTGAAGTGAAGAGGACATTTTGACCTGCTGGTGGCGCTATATGAAAAGTCAGGGCATCAACAAAGTCCTCAGGATTCAGCCTCAGTGGACCATGAATGTCTACCAATGTCCATGCCAATCCATCCAGTAGATGGTGAGGTATTTCTGTCCAGAGTTGGACCAACAGCTCGACGGACCAGCTGACATCCCTACAGTCATGTCACTGCTGCGGCTGGTCTTCAAACACAATCAGACTTGGATATTTAGACTTTCCCACTGGGTCAGGAGTCATTTGTGATGCCTAGGTAGACATTCTTGAATATTTAAGTGGAATTATTTAAACAGACCACACTTTGCATGGCTGAGTATTGCTAGTGGTCAGAGAGGAGACACTGCATTGACACCCAACTGGACAAAGGGCGGATGTTGGAGACTGGGGTTTGACACCCAAATGCACCACTTTGGAATATGGAAGAATGGCAGAAGGGTAATAAAAAAGATTGTAATCTGGTCAAAAACATTTTTAATGCTTGTTGGAAATGTGTTTACCGTTATTAGTTTTTTGAAGGAAATAAGCCTTATGATGTACCTCAGCTCGTAAACTGTGATAGCAAGAAGGTTTAGAGTAAGTGTCTCTTGTGTCGTTTTTTTCTTTCATTTTCACCACAGACAGCTAAATAATTAGAAATGAGTCCACTGAGATTGCAGAGAAAACTCTAAACCAAAGCATTTTACTGCATTCAGATCAGTTTGAAAGATAAATGTATCAATACATTATAATCACAAACAGATGAACCAGTGAAATAGATTTACCTTTACTGATACGGTATTGCCAGACAACCATCTCTCACCCTCTATGAATTTCAACTTCATGCTTGTGCTGGTAAAGGCTACCCACAGTTGAACTGAAACCAATCATATTTATTTAAATTCAACCTGTTTTATGACGATAAAACAAAAGTTTAAACATTAAATAATAATCAGGAGTGCCGTGCCAGCATGCATATATGGCCTCTTGACAGCTGTAGCAACTCACCTGAATGTCAGATCAAGGAGGACCCATTATTGATCAGACTCTACTTTAATCAAGGTCTAACACAGGCACAAATTGCATTATGTCTTTGTGTTAGAGGTAACATCCAGATCAGTCCTCGTCATTTAAGGAGAAGACTACGAGATAAACGAACCCATTATCACAAGCTTTGTTATCTCGAGATTACAAAATAATTCACTCCAGATCTCCAGATCCTGGTATTTAAAAAGATAATAGCAAAGCACGGCCGTTCTCGGCTTCAATCAAAGTTGTCAGATCTAACCTTCATTTTCCCTAACGAGATTTGTAAATTCCTCCTGGATGCAAGCGACACCGCTGGCTTCTAACATTGTTTGTCATATTAGGGACACAAATTAAAAAACATTTCTCTGTAATGTCACAAGTGTGGTCAAGAAATCAAGAAATACTTTTCTGGATATCCAATTAAAATCCTCTCCAGCGATCAGGAGAACTGTGCCAGCAGCCATGAGTGTGTGCGGCAGCATTCGAAACAGCAACGTATCAATGATAGTTTTTAATGATTTATTATTTCTTAACATTTAGCATGTCATACCTTTTGTACGGGAAGCTGAATGTTCCTAATGTAAATATAAATATTAAATCCACAAACGCTGGATTAGCTGCCATATTTTGCCATATGTTGACTACTTCCTGAAGTCATGATGTCAAATGAGAGCTGGCGGGGGAAAAAAGCAGAAATCATGTGCTGTGCATATTTTCCATTATTTGACGTTACACTGTCACTGACGTTACCTTTTCTTGATGGCAGCTTTTTACAGTAAATCCAACACAACGTGACCAAACTTTGCTTTTTTTAGCATTCACAACAGTTGGGATCCCAAAACGTAATGGCAGCTTCTACAACAGAGCGTTGAATACTGTACATACAGAAAGTGCAGAGGCATCATCAACTTCTAAAATTAAGTTTCTTTATTATATCCTTTTAGATCTTTATTGTTATAATTATTATAGCTCCGACAACTCCTTTCCAAAACAGTAATTTAATGGTGACAGACATCGAGAGTTCATGCTGCAGGTCCACTGGCCACTGGCCTAAATGCTGCTCTGAGTACCACTGCTTTTATTGTGCATCTGTATATCAGTCCGAGAGAGGAGGGAGGTACCAGGCTTCATAACGTCTATTTGTTCATCAACAATGTCAGTGAGAAATAAATTATGCATATGAAACTTTGCATCTGTGTTTGTCTGTTTGGCACCTGCAAGCTGAAAAGGCTGCACGGGAGCAGCAGCAGGATGGAGGGGTGAACTGTTCATCCCCACATTTCTTGTCTGTTTTGTTTATTTGCCATCATTTCCTTCAGATATGATTACATTGCACATTGCTGAGATCTGTGAATGCAGTTACATCTTTAAAAAGACGTCAGACATGCTCAGTTTATCACACACGTTTAGGACAAAACCAACATTTAACCAAGTTCATTTAGAAGAGAAAACAAAGGCACACTGTAAAAGTATTACCCAATCTGTAGACATCAGAGAGAGACCAGCAGAGAGAGCAGCTATGGGATGCTGCCAACACAAAGTCACTTTCTTCACTCCTCACTTTGTCCTGTCCTGGACTCCCAGAGCTGTACAGCTAATGAACGATATGAAGGACATACTGTAGGATCTGTGTGTCTGTGTGTCTATTTCCATGTATTTCAATGAGCATCCTGTGTGTGCTTGTGCATTTACGTTTAAGTGTGTGTGTGTGTGTGTGTCCCTTCCATTGTTACCCTGTACATCAGAGGGAACGTTATATTTCGACCTGTCCTCATGGGTAGACACATTCCCACTGTGTTATGCAGGACAGGACAGTGTGTTACCTGAATGTGTGTGTGAGAGAGAAGAGGGAACGAATGTATTTGTATAACATACAGGAAGCAGCATATGTAAAGATACAAGTGTGTTTCTGTAAAAACGTGTGTGTGAAAGAAAAAGAAGTGTAAAGGGGAGTGCTCACACATGCCTTTATGTTCTTGAGAGGCGAGAAAGGACATAACTCGCAGTCTCTGAGGGAACATTGTCTCCTGCCCTCTATGCTTCACTGGTCACCTCTGCTATAGGTCTATATTTAGCAGCTAACCTGAGGCCATACTGTCATTACCAACACCTCACCTGATAATTACAGTGATTTATTATCAAGTAAGGATACAGAAACACCTTCGGGACATAAAGGTTGATTGTGCTGCTATTTTCATAGCATATACAGATTTATTTCTGGCCTGAGTGCAGTTCAGCGACTGAGCTGAAACTGGAGCATACGGTTTCAGCTCTGTAAAGCTAACAGAAGCTGAATGAGGTACAGTCAGTTTCTTCCTTTCTTCCTGTCTTTTCATTCAATTTAAACAATTAAAATTAAATCTGAAGTTGAAGAAGATCATTATTTATTCAATTGTTGTTGGTGGATCATATTATAAATAAAATTTCAGATGATTGAATTAAATCAGACTTGTTTCACAGTTGTTAGTGTCTTTACCACCCAAAACCTGCAGTTAAAACAAAAGATTATTCTATTTAACCTCCATTAACAGGCAGAAACTGACAGAAGCAAATGTAAATTATTCTATAACCAAATAATCTTTAGTTTCAGCCCTAAACATGGGCTTGTCTGTTAATTTTTTACAGAAGCTTAATAACATTACACAAGATAATAAAACTGGTATAGGTTATAGTTTTACCATCATTGCATTATTTCAGGAATCTAAGGAATGGTGGTTGTCCGTTGTTCCTGACTCGTCTGCTCCACGTTGGTTAGTTGCATAATGCCACTGTGAAGGGTATTTGACTGAGCACACAATAGCTTTCTTATATCTCTGCTTTAGCGTGCTTTGCACTTCTCTGTTAAAAAAAATGTAATCACAAATTTGGGTTTACCTACTTATTTAAGTGCCTTGCAGAGAAATATTCTTAGACCTTACATAAATCATTCATCCCTACAAAATTAACACAGTTTCAATCGCATGCTAACTCTATGGTGAGCTGTTTATGCCTGCTACAACTGTGACCAATGTGACCCAGAATCCATTTTTAAGATGCATGTTTAATCTAATTAGTAACTCATTCAGTTATGTTGCCATCCTGGCAGAGGAAGCAGGTCACCAGCCCCTGAACAGCCCAGACAAATGTACAACACAGTAAAAATAGACTTGCATTGCTTTTGGATGCAAACCGTGCAGCGTGCATTGTGCAAGACTTCTCATTTCTGATTGACAAGCGTTGTATGCTTTTAAATGTTATCACATGGTGGGAGAGGCGTGCAGGGTCCTTGTGGGCTTTGTAGCTGTAAAAGACCATGAGAACCATCATAAGGTTTTATAAGTTTTATAGGGCAACAAATATAAACTGTTGAGTTAATATAAATGTCTCAATAAAGAGACTGGTGTCAAACTTAGTTTATGTTTGGAAAGCCTTGACTCTTCATAATGTTTCTAACATTTGGAAAGTTATAATCAATGAAGTTCACAAAGCTACCCATTATGAAAAGAGTAGTTTTGCTTTTCCCGAACCCAAATAATGTGAACAGGACTTCAGCGACTGAATCACACAGTCCTTAGATTTGTAGTAAGAATTGCAAATGAGCATTCATAACTCATGTGTTCAGAGACGTGGCTGTGAGACATTTGCATGAATGTGGGAATCCACGGGCGACTGCACTAAATACATTAACATTTGTGTCATAATTTAGCTGTGTTTATTTAACATTCAGCTAGTTTATTTAACATTTAGCTAACCCATTAACCCTGAGAAAGTTAAAGCAGACACTCTATTTCAATTACCCTCTCAACGTGTTGACTTTAGGTTGTAAAAACTCGACACCCCCCCCGCCTGTCGGCCTGTTCTGCTCCTCCTTAAATGATTTCTTACGCTTCTGAGAATGACCCTGAACAAGTCTCAGCAGTCAAACACAGTGGCTGTGGTTTACAAAGGAGCCAAAACAGGAAACAACCAACAAGCGCAAAACCCCTGAACGTTGCACTGACATATGTGGATTAGCTGCTGGCTGCCTTTTTCCTAAATGTGGGGAAGATTAAAGATGGTTAGGAATACAAACATCATGTTTGGTTGCCAGATTTGCACATGCAGTGAATGCTATTATGTTCTTGTGTTGAGAAAAAATAATTAATTCTGTGTTTGTGATCATTTAGTAATCAGTAACCAAGATATAAGATATAAGTACAGTACAGTACAGTACAATACAACTGTTATTTTAAGTTACCAACATCACAAGCAAGCACAGATTATAGTAAAGAGCAAGTATCATTGACTATTTCCCACAACAGTACAAAAACAATAGAAACATCAAAGTCCCGTCTCTGCAGAAAAGGCAGAGTGCACGCTTCAACAGAAAAGTCCAAAGCCTTGATATATCCCTGGCTTTTTGCTGCGTTCAGCTATAAACAGACCGTGTCCATGTGAAGGTGAAATTGCTACAGTGAATTACAGTTTTCCCTCTTAGTATTGAGCGGTGAGTCACCAAGCAGAGACAATCTTCAAGATTCACAGTAGGTGGTGTCCTCTGTCCTCTGTGTGTGAGTGAATGTGTGTTTGTTCCATCTTTGTGGGGACCAGGAGTTTGAATTTCTGTGTGAGATTCGGTCCAGTCCTCACTTCCTCAAAGGGCTGTCAAAGTTAAGACATGGTTAAGGGTTAAAGCTAGACTTTGGTTTAGGTTGGGGTAAGTGCTGTGGTTAAGAATATAACTGTGATGGGTACGTTTATGCATCAACGACCATTTACTCCATGCTGGGAACAAGTCACTAATGCAAATGTGCAAAGCATGTGCACATTTAAAAAAGTGCCCTCAAGACAAAAAGAAGGCTGTATCAGGACCATGGTCTGTTTAAAACACTGTCCATAATTAAATGTGTGTGACATTGTAAGTGTGTATGTAGTAAGCATATATCTTAATGTGTGTATGGAAACATAAAGTAATGTGTCGGTGCAGGTTGTTGATAAGATAAGAGGTGAAGGGAAATGAAACAATGGCTGTTTCTGCTTTACCTACATGAAGTCATAATGTTCTGAAGTCTGACTCACGTCTGGCGTTGAACCTCAGTCATCGTCTCCTCCACTGCCTCGCTGCCTCTTTAACAATGAACCTGAGAGCGAGAGAGAGACTAATCAAGATACGCACTTGTACCCTGTCTGGCCCACGAATACAAGGTATAAATTGCAATACACAAAACCGTGTCTGAGGATGAACTGGGAAACATCTTAAGCTAAAAGGTCTGTTTAAGTGACACAAAGTTTCTGGGTTGAGAGGAAGCGATCATAGATGACAAGTGTTTTAAACAATGGACAAGGTGAAGAGGAAGAACAACACAAAGTGAAGCTGATACATTTTCTACCTCATTGTGTTTCATTTTACTTACACTATGGAGATGCTGCATTAAAGTCTCACGGCATGCTTGTTAAATTCCTTTAAAGAGTTTCCATTCTAGAGTAATTGTGGTTTGTACTTCACGCTGGAGTTTCTCATTGTGCCTCAAACTTCTGGTGAAAGAGAAGAGGGGAAAAGCAACCCAAACATATCCTTCAGTGAGTAAAAATGAATTCATTGTTTCTTAATGTTTGTGATTGGGTTTCTCGTGACATTGTTATGTCATTATCTCATGACCCTGTGACCTGGAAGACATATTTAACATCACATGACTGTGCAACATACCACCACTGTCTCTCTGGTAAGATGAAGTACACTGAGCTGCAGGGAAACAGTGTTGGTTACTGGATTCTCTATATTGTTTATTTCTCTTAAGTACCTCCTTCTTAAGCTCCTTTAAACAATTTACACATGTTGATGTGAAAACTTCACAACAGAGGAGGAACTGAACAACTACACTCCAACATAGGCTCCATGACATTTCATTTTGAAATGACTGATAGTACAAGGATTTATATCACATTCATAGTTAGCCTATATTATATTTTTAAACCTTTATTTATCTATGGCAAACCGGAATTGAGTGTACCACTTTAAGGAAATACCTGCAGTTAAGCCCCGCCCACCTCACCACCGTTAAATATTTAAACCAAGAGCACGTGTTTCTGCTCACCTGCAGTTAACCGTCCTGCTGGCTTGTCCACCTGGCCTTGTCCTCGTGCTGTGGTCTTCAGGTCCCAAGGTTTCCAGCAGCCACGTGTTTCCACAAAACTCACAGAAGGTCGACATTCAATCCACTAAACTTCTGACTGAAGTTCATCAGGTAACTCTCCCGTAGATCTGAGTCCGTCAAAGCTGGTTTATTGGTAGGAAGAGGCTTTACTCTGCATTATCTTGCTTGTGTGAAATGTAGGCTACAGTTGGCTGAGCTGAACTCCTTACTTAGTTACTTTTTGTACTGGCTCGAGAGGTATCTTAATGTTTGAATCAATATATCAAGTTGGTCAAATTGAAGTGTTGTCTGTGTTTTTATGAGTGTATGATGGACACAACATAAAAAGTCAGAAATAGCCACTGGATGTTTTTTTTTTCCTAACGCTGGTTATCAATCCTGATGATCCCAACCTTCAAGTAACAAGCCAGTTTCTGCAGTTTGCTTAATTCATTCTTTGTCACGCCTCATTCAACAGAATAAACAAACTATTTTAAGTTAAATAAGAGATCATTTGTGACAGCTTGACTTATTTTCACATGAAGCTGTGTTTATTTCCCAGATTTATCAAAATCCTCATCCGTCTCTTGACTCGGCACGATGATCTGTCAAAGTGGCAACAACGGAGCCAAGTCATTAAAATCAACAACGCATTCGGTTTTGTTTATGTAGTGTAAACCAACACAATTTAGTAACTGCTAAAGAATTTATACAGATCAACGACAAGTCTTTTTTAAAGAAGTGTTGTGTAAGTGTCCCTCTTCTTTCAGCCGGCTGGACCATTAGCAGCAGTGACTCAGTAGCTTCGGATATCTTGGTTTTATGTTAAATGTGACACCCTCGATAACCCCTGCAGATGTTTCGCGACTGTCCGCTGAGCTGGTGGTCTGTTCCCGTGTTTGAATCCTATTGTGATTGGTTGGCCTAAATGGGAAATAATAAAAGGAGCCCTGAAGCGGTAAAGCCAGCCAACTTCCTGTTAACAGATAGTCCCCGTGGTGGTGACAGAGTGAGAGTCCAGCTGCGTCAGCGCCGGGTCTGTGAATTCTGAAAGAGCAAGGCTGAGATAAGAGACTGAGACCGGAACAAGCAACTGGGCCTGAGGTCTAGGAGCTGGACATGGGACTGGAGATCAAGTCATTAGAAACCGAAGAACAGGGACTGAAACTGGGATTAAGAATGGATCTGGAAGCAGGAACAGGAGAGATGGACTGGAGGTGATGTTGGTTAAGACCGGGAGTGCAACTGGAAACTAAAAAGATAAGAGAAGCACATTTTCGAGAACTGCAGCTCCTTCATAACTACAGACTACTTGAGGAAGCTGTCTCAACATCTATAGGCCAGTATCTTATTTTTTATTAACTGTAAGTGTGCCTCTCCTGGTATGACATCAAAGTGTCTGATCTGAAAAAGCTAACAAACCAAAGGGCTCAGAAACACAGAGACAACCAGAAGAGGTTACCCTTCAGCGTCTTGCTAAAAGACACTCAATAAACCTTCAAGTCAAATCGAAATATGCAAGACCTGAATGTGTACTGAAGTGATGTTGGCTGCAATGTCCCCCTTCGATCTGCTGGCTGAACTGATCGATGGAGATTGCCGTCCTGGCTGCAGTGAAGTGAAGCCTGGCTGCTCTGCTTTCTTTGAAAAATGTTGCCATTGATTTCCCCTTCATGATGGGTAAGAAAGGATGGATCCGTTATGTTAGATGGGCATGATGGTCTCCGTGAGGGATTCCCCCCAGAACCTGCCCGAGCTGTTCAGACATTCTCCCCAAGACAGAAAATCACAGGAATTATGATTAAATAAATGAATAAAAGGGGATCTGCTGACCTGGTCGCTTCCCCAGTGAATGAAATGATCAGCTGTCAACATTTAGGGAAGTACTTTGAGGAGATCTATATGAATCTCATGATGTGGTTAGCCCAGCTTACCATTAAAGACTGGGGGCAGTTTGACCCGTGAAGACTTTTAGCTGGGCACTTCTCCTAATCCTTAAAGATTTAGTTCAACATTTTTACATATTTAACTCATTTGCCTTCGCTGATCAATATCAAACACATGTCCACCAACAGCTCTAACACGTACTAATTCACACACACATCCTGTTTGTTCAAGCTGACGGTTCGAGACTCCAGCTAGAGGTCTTCATGGACACAATCTGAAACAGACCTGTAGAAAACCGACCATTCAGTCAGACCTGGTCCCAATAAACTTGATGATAATCAGATACGTTCTGGGTCTCAGTTACTCAGCTCTTTCTGCTGTTGGGATTTGAACCTGTAATATTTCCAGGCAGAGGACTGGATGTTTAACCTCTGCAGAGCTGCGATCCTTGATTATGAGCAGAGGGTTCAGCAGGATCGTCTTTACACTGGAACAGTGCAAACCAGTAGGCACGAAGGAGAACGTCCAAAGTAAACAGCAGCAGCTTGAGAAAACAAACCGGCTCGATCATCTGCAAGAGACACGGGCAACAATCTCATCCCGTCCACTGTTTACAAACCAAATGTCCCTTTTCTCCGATTCCTCTGCTGCCAGGGCTGATCAGTGATTCTGCGTTGGTTTATTTTCTATTCAGAATTATCTAATCACTAAACCAATAACCAGGCTTATTTTCAGCAAGTGATATAATTAAATTGTTTGGCCACGATGTTTTACAGTCTCGTGTTTCTGGATTTGAAGACTTTCAGACATATTTAGCTCAGTATATATGTTGTATTCTTATTCTTTTGAAAATAACACCACACTATCTTATATTGCTGATGCAAATGTGACCTAAGAAGTACAATGAATGCCGAGAGGCATAAATAGAAACAAGGTCATCAGAAACGTGTGCAGCATCCTACTCTTCTTTACAAACACACTGAACTTTCAGAAATGCCTAATTTAAAGACTGGAAATCATTTGGAAACATGTTTGACCACGGTCAAAATATATGGCATTTTTAAAATTAAAAAGATGAAGGCATCCGTCAAATCCTGACTTGGAAACATACTGTAGTAATGTCGCGTGTGAGCGGAGGCAGGAGGACAGTGGTTTTTTTGTTTCTGTGAAGAACCAATAAGAAAGAAGTTTCTCACGGTACCCAGACTGGACCAGTGCTTAACAAACAAACTGGTGTGGTAAAAGAATATCATCTACGTGACCACCATGTTTACCTTCCCTCAACAAGATGGCCGACTGTGTTAATGCACTTCATGAACCGCATTTATGTAAGGGTGTTACAGGAGTCAGATTACAGCAGACTGATGATTGTAATCTGATTACTCATATGACTGAACACAATTTTCCCCTTCATTTAAAACTGTATACTGAGGGAGTCTGATCATTTAACCTCAAACAAGGTGTAGATGTTCATACCAACTCAGATAATTACAGTTAGAAGATACTGATTGGATTATTAATTATTTATGATGGAACTGAAACAGTGTTGTCCCAAGTGCTCAGCTGATGAATCCATTCTGCATGTTTAAACACAGTCCACTGTATGAACACAGAACATAGTTATGGCTTTAGAGTTGAAGCACTTTTGATAAAAAAATTAAAGCCTCTGGACTGTGCTTTTGTTATCGCTCTGCTCCTGCATGAGCTCTCTGTGGCACTTTAACTCTCACATATATCACCTACTGTATCAGAACAAGACAAGTGATGGAATTTATGAAAATATAAAATATATTTAAAGTAAATATTAAAACAAGTTCAGCCTACGCTTTAGGTGAATCTCTCAGGGACATCCATGTATTAATGAAATAACTACCAGCTTCTCTTAATTTGTTGGGACCCTTTAAGGAAAGATTGATTTGGTCCATGCATGTGGAGGACTGCAGCATGATGTACTGAACACTTGAGCAAGAGCACCACCCAGTGTATGCAGCGCACAAAGAACACTTCATGTTAAACCTCCACTTCACTTTATGTTCAGTTTGGATCCAGTTTCAGGGTTCAGAGGGTGAACGCAGCAGCAGCAGAGGTGCATGAGGTAGTGGTTGTACCGCTATTAGCTGTATTGCAGTGGCACAATAGTGTCATTAGTGAACAGTATCAGTAGTAGATGTTCAGTAGCTCTGTAAATGTGGATAGATTTGTCTTTGCTTTGTTGTGCAGTCTTTATAAACCTGCTTCCAAATGTTGTACAGTTCCACTGGGTGGAGACAGACGAAACCTAACTCGGATAAATATAGATTTGTTGTTTTTCTCATCGTGCTGAATATTGCTGCTGCATGTAGCCTCTCGATGGCACGGACTGGATGATGCATTCATTCAGTCTGGATAAAAGTGTCTGTTTAAAAACATACAGAAATACAGGATCCTGTAGATTTCTGCTTTATTACAGTGCCATGGTCCAGTCCTGGTTCTACGGGGACAGTATGCATCACAGTCCTGTGCCACTTGCACCAGTGGCTTCCCGCTGCAGCGGCCTGCTGGTGACGGCTGTATATCTGCTGTGGCCCTCTGTGCTGTAATGGTTGTCATTTCTCCTGCCCTGGTTTGCCTGATGTTCAAAGTTTCTTTTCCACTGTAAAACTGTAATCAGCCGCGGTGGAGGATGAACATGATTGTCATTATGTTTGGTTTCTGACATTATCACTTTTGTCCAGAATCTTTCTAACGCTGCTTCATGTACATTTTGACCTTGAACACAACACACAACCAGCTGCTTTATTCGGTTTTGCTGACTGTTCGCTCCACACTGGGACCTTGTGTCTTTCAGATACGTCCTCTTTTCAATCTGATTGCTACATTTATGTTTCCGTCCACAGGCAATTCCCTAATGGATTTCCAAGATGCTGCACAGCTGTGGCTGCTGAGAGATTTGTGATGTAACTATAAAACTTCTACTGAAATGTGATCCTGAGAGCCGCTCTAATGTCACCAACAAGCCTGTCAGTGGCACTGAACAAAGGGAATGATATCAAAACACAGAGAAGCTTTCTTCACCAGATGTGTGTCGGTCCGTGCACGTCGGTGGGTGATGAAGGCTGGCTCCCCCTCTTCATCAACTGCTCCCCGGAGCGGAGACTGAAAAGTAATGTTCTAAATATGGAAATGTGTCCTATATTTTCCAATCTCATTGTGAAATAATGGCTGCTTTACCTGCCTGTTGGCTTCCTACCATAATTATTCAAGTGAAACCACCCAAATCCTCCGTTGTCAGTTGCCATTTCACTGCCCTGAGCATGTTCCTTCACAGCAGGTGGGCTCCAGGTGAAAGAGATTCATGTCTGGGGGTTGAAAGCCAAAATGATTTAGAAGCAGGACGTGACTGATCCTTCTTTCTCGCTCTTTCTCCAACAACATCATCTCTCTCGCTCCCTCTCTGTTTCTACACACTCACGTAGTTGCACAATAAAGTGATGTTTGATAGAACTAGCTGTTGCTCATACAGAGAGGCTAGAAATCAGTGCAGCAGCATTTCTTGAAACGGTCCACCCTTTTCTCAAAACTGTAAACACAAACCCTCATTTTCAAACTACGTTCACAGACCCTCTGCCTCTTCTAGCTAAATCAATCGGCTCGGAACAGTTTGCTCAAATCACACAACAAGCCAGTCAAAATAAAACCACTACACACTACATCAAAGTGTTCAGGGTCTGTAGCTCCAAAATAAAAACAGTTTACACGCAGTAAAAATAAATGCAAAGCACATTACAGCACATCCATTCACCTCTTACACTACACATACCATAGTTTCCATCCATGGTATCAACCTTCAACAGCCGGGGCGCTCTGAACTGCCATATGTGATCAGTTTTAAGTTCTGTGTAAGCTACGACTTCTGAACTTTATACGTGTTTGACTTTTGCCACCAGTGGTTAACATTATGCATCACAGTGCAAAATGTGTTCAGACCACTGAGCATGTGGGGCAGAGAATGAGGTTTAGTGTTTTAGCAATACAGAACATCTGTGAAGCAAACAGTTAAAGAGATCAAGGGTCAGTGTAGATCTGTGGAATCCCAAGAATGGTCATGAATGGAAGAACCACCTCTCAGACGTGTGTGTGCAGAGACACAAGCAGCAGCATTTTAAAGACGACGTGCAGAGGACTGGATTTATTAGAAAGCCCGTAAACCTCCAGCAGCGCTGGTGGAACGATGGGTTTCACCCAGCCGGCACGAGTCACTGACACCGCTTGTGGAAAGAAATGTTGCTGTGTCATTTTCCAAATGTCAGTTCTTTTGCACCACACAATACAACATGATGTGTATGGCTAGATACAAGGAGGGAGTGATTAATGACTTTTTAAATTATTATTTAATGAAATAACCCTTGTGCTACCTTGCGGGTCACACTGACCCAGTGGCTCATTGTCTTGACCCAGTGTCTTCTCCAGAGGGTAGAACAAGGGTTAGTAAAATAAATACATTGTAGTGTGGGTAAACTGGCCCTTTATGATTATAGGCTGGGACCTCTTTCTACCCCTCCTCGGAAAATATTTAGAGTAAAGAATCAGAACCGCTTCTTTCTAAAGACAGCTGGCACGCTGCGTTGGTTTCTAAAGATACATGTGCACTGATGTGGAATAATTTAAGTCTTTATAAACAACATACAGCAGTAATCCAGTTTCCTCTGTTGCAGTCAGTCATAAATCTTAGCATGATGTCGTGAGTGACTACAAAAATAGAGGAACACATCAAGTCGGTCTCCTTCCAATCTCCCAGAGTGGCCGAGCCTCCTCGTCTGCATCGACTTCTCTATTGATCTCTGGGATAAAACTGAATGAGTGCCGGGTGGAGGGACAATTATGCAAACTGGGCTGTGGAGAAAAGTCCTTCAGGCACTCTGTTAGTGGCGGCTTGTTGGCAGGACGGACAGGGTTTGAACAATGAGCTTCAAGTAACGTTTTAGAAAAGAATGCTTCATGAGGTGAACGTTATAATGCCAGCCGACACTGGACTTTGAGACCAAGCCTGATATTGATGTTTAATAGTAAAGAATCTGATTACCACGTAGTGCCGGATATTACCTTTGCTCATTTTCTGGCAGTAAAAGCACAAGATTACATTTTGAAAAGTACATTTGAAGTTTATTGTGAAAATTATAAAAGAGAGGTTTGTCTCAAAACAATACCTTTACAATAAGTATGTTCCTGCACTGATCCCTTTTAACACGGTTGTTTACATTTCTTATAAAGAATACCTACAAATGAATGTACAAAAGATATATTGACAAATAAAAACAGTTCCACCACTGAAATCCAAGAGAGGGTGAATCGATTAGGCTGCTCTTCTACTGGGCTGCCAGCAGGGGGCAGCAGAGGCCCAACATCTGTGAGCAACACAGCTGATTTTACATCCTCAAAACCCATTTAGCTGCAGTCAGCCTTGACCCGGTAGAGAAACACCAAGAATACTGTAGGTACAGCACTGAAACCCGCAGGGAACACAGGTGCGAGAGGGTCACACCTGCTGGGGGTGACCTCGTTCTGAGAAGCCTCATTTCACAAGACTTCATGCGGTCTTTATTTGAATTATTGGAGGCTAAATGAATAGTATCAAATGCTTCCTTTCATTGCGGTGCTGATAAGGACCTGATGGGGTGAAATGTGTGCTTGTCTCATATTGTGCAGCAGGCCTCGGAGCTCTCAGATTTGACACGCCAGCTGGCTCGTCTCATTTTTAGTCACTTAACTGTGAATTTCAGATTTTGGTTCCAAAATGAAAAATCCATCAGTGGAAAATCCTCCTCTTCCTCACTGATTCCATGAGAGCAAAACATTTGCTGCTGGCTGAACTGAATCTTTGTACATTCCGATAGTGACATAGTGGGGAAACTGAGTTATTACTGTAACCTTGCTTCTTCCAGCTTGTGGCAACACTGTCCACAGGCAAACAACAGTGTGCACAACCAAATCTCTGCACAGCACCTCGCTAACATCTGCTCAGAGCCCCAGCCTAATAAAAACTCAAGAATGCTGCTCGTCTGTGTGCTTTACTGCTTATGGGGCTACTCCACTTTTTCCATATGCGTGGACGCTCTGGCAGTGTGGGACCCTCACAGTTCAGCTTCCAACACATCCCGTCTCTTCTCCAAATGTATAAATGAATGTGTCCAGCTGAAACGTGCTACACTCTACAGACTGTGCAGAGTAGCTCATGCAATTAGGTGGCGACGTCCAGGCCTTGTGTCCCTGTGAGCAGCGTCTATTTGTGGTGCAGAATCTCTTTCAGACTGCAGCTTGGGATCCATCTGCCTCGGATTTGCCACGTATTTCCAGCAGGAGACTGTCTCACCGGTGCGTTTCTCATGGCAATGTGAAATAGTGTGAGATAGCTGCTCGGTGCGACTGTGTGAGTGTGTGTGTGTGTGTGCGCGTGTGTGCGCGCGTGCGCGCGTGAGCACAGGCAGTACAATGTCACCTTGACTACAATCTACAAGAGGCACTGAGGGCGCACCGCATCTGTACGGCGCTGGACAGAGCAGGAGAGAGGCAGTAGCAGGTATTTGCGTGTCTCTCGGAGTGTGTATGAGAATATGCCAAATGTGTGAGTGTGAGTGTGTGTGTGTGTGTGTGTGTGTTTGAGAGAGAGAGGGGGAGAGAGAGACTGAGGCGGGTGTAGCTCTCTCAGACAGCTCACAGTGCTGGAGGATCCCTCTTCAGATCCAGGCGGAGCGACGCAGAGATGTCAGGCGCAGTACACACAGGTGGGTCACACAAGCTGAGAGGACAGGTGAGACAGGCCGGGTGCGCAGGCTTCATGCTTCCTCTGTTATATGACGGGTTTCAGTGTCAGAGCTGCATTATGGTCATGCAGAACTGCCAAGCCTGTCAATTATAATTCTTCTTCTTCTTCTGGTGCAGGTAGAAACCGAGCAGGCCTGCTGTCTGGCCTGAGGGTCATCAGGGTTGATCAGGTGCATTAGAAACAACAAATAGTCAAATTTGAGATTGTGGGCGTCACAATGAGGCAAACAACCACGAATACAAAACAAGGTGCATCAGATTTTATTTTTAATTGCTGCTAATTTGTGCCTTTTCCACTTTAATAAAAAAAAACACCACCCTTAAACTCACACCACCTTAATTAACTTGCTGATTTCTAACATTTAAATTAAAGCCAGACAACTGTGGGCGAGCTCTCCTGCACATCTCCAGGTGTGTTCGAGGCTCCCTCGGCCCGCTGATGGGCAGCGCTACAGAGCTTCAAACAGCCGCAGCGGGACCTTCGGGCTCCCGTTAAACCATAATTGCATTTGCCGCGGCTGTAACGGAGTAAAGCCCCGCCGCCGCATCCTTTCCTCTCCGTCATGTGACTCCACCGGGCGAAGATATCTGTATCCTTTTCGTTTTGCCGGAGAAATGCAGCCTCGGCCAATCGCGTCTCGACGGAGGCGTCTTTCTCCTTCTCCTTTTCTCGCTTTCTCTCGCGTGGGGCCTTCACGTGACGTCGGAAATAAGGAACCCACGAGTTGGTGCGCATTGGAGCGGCTGCAACATGGCAAGGCCGGGTTTCATGTTTGAAATGAGCTCAAGAGATTCACTGTTTATTTGATGGAGACGAGTTATTTGTTACTAAACTTCCTTGTGTGCCTTTATTCTGAGTGCTGGGGCTATGGGATGGTTAAAGACCCCCGAAGACTAATACAGGTTCATCTTATCCAATGACAGTTTTTAGAACAAAGACCTTGCTTTACGCAAAGAAACCCCGCTCAGACTCGACAACACGTTGACCCTTGTTACTGAAGTCTTTATACTTCATTTACCGTAAAAACAAAACGCATCAAAACGGACACATGTCGCACTTCTACATAACATTGGTAAATCCGAGTTTACGGGACGTCCCTGAAGGTGACGCGCGGCCCTGTGACGTCAGCCGCTCCCTGCGCTCCCTCCAGCAGCCAGTCAGAGAAGGGATGCTCTGAACGCAAGACTGCAGCATCTTCAGCGAGAGAACGAGCAGGAAAAACGTCTCTTTCTCTGCGTGTCTGCGGAGCCTCTTCGTCCACCCCGCCACCCCGGGTGTCTCCACGATCCGAGCCCGGACAGGATAACCACCAAATACAACGCCGCGGATTGTTTTTGTATTGTTAGGCTATTGCTTCAGCGACATTTCCTTCCTTTCTTCTTTCTCCGGTTGCTTTCGTCTCTTTGTCTTTCGCTTGTGTTTTTTAGTTTAGTTTTATTCATTGTTCCGTTTCGCTGGCTGTTGCAGAGGAGCGCCACCATCCTGCACTGCCTGACATGAGTACGCTCTTCTATCCGGTTGCAGCGGAATGACACACATATCCTAAACCCCGCATCTCCGAAGGTTGATGGAAGATTGACGCTCCGTTTGCACGTCGTTAGTAGCCTAGATCATCCTCCATCTGCAGAGGTTTCGGATCTTCCCCCTCTGAGCCGATCATCCGCCGCTCCAGCGTTTCTTTCTTTCAGTCCCTGCGCAGCATCTCTGTACGCACGGCGCACCACGGAGAAACGCGCAGCTAACCGTCCCCGTCCGTCAGAAACAGGCGTATTTTCCAATTCCTAAATCGCTTTCGTCTCCTCCAAGGACTCATCTGCACGTCAACGCTGCGTAAAAAAATCGGGAAAAGGGGGGATTTAAACGCAAACGCAGCCCAAGCATACAAGAGCAAGCTCGAAAATGATGGCCGGCGGAGCAGTACAGCAAAACGGGATTTTCTCAAATCCTCACCATCACAATCAACAACCACACATGGAGTCCGATCCCCCGGACTCACGTAAAAGACCCCTGGAGACTCCGACGGAGGCCAGCAGCACCAAACGCACAAACACGGGAGGTAAGAGCAGCGATGGGGATGCGGGAGCTGTTTGGGTTTCTGTGAATGTTGCTTCGTCCTGAGGCAGGCAGAGAAAAGGAGAGCAGGTTGATCTTGACGTGCGCTCAGCGGAACGATACACGCATGGATTCGTGGTGATCTAAACATAGATACACGTTTTATTATCCGCTTTCTAATGAGCGACAGTCTTTTTCTATCTATTGAAAAAACCCTGGGCCGCCGCTTGTGATGGGAAAGGAAACAATGAGAGGCACGGGGGGGGGGGGGGGGGGGGGGCGGGGAACCCCCGCGTCCGCACCCCCCCCCCCAAGCGGTTTTATTCTAGGTGTAAAAAAAAAAAGGGTTTTATTTTATACGAGTTGGAAATGTAGCGCGC
>JAVQJD010038800.1:0-34010 GCA_036023655.1 Nannoperca australis | reverse complement strand
GTGGTTCCAGAAGACACAGATGGGTTTGGAGCGCTCCTCAGTGGTGACCAGGCGGAACTGCACGATGATGGGTTTCTCCAGCGCGTGCTGCAGCAGCTCGTCGTTGTCGTGGACTGTGATGCTGACCACCGGTGTGTTGATGACTGGACGCTTCGGCACCCTGATGGAAATAAAATCGCGTGATTAAAGACGTGCCCCTTTAAAAATTAAAACTAACTAAAAGCTACTGTAAAACTAACAAATCACAGGTTGCTTTACTCAGCTAAAATGTCAATGTCTGACAGAGTGCAACTTTCTGCTTTTCAAGATATTTTATTCTGGATAAAAGCTTTCTTTCTATTTTTAAAGATTTATTTTCAGCATTTTTGCCCTTATTTGATAGTGACAGCTGCAGAGAGAGACAGGAAAGGCGGGCAGGGAGAGAGGGGACGACGAGCCCAGGCTTCTACCAGGTGAGCTACTGAAGTTTTCTGAAACTAAACCCTACCTGCCACACAAACGTCTCTTCATTTGGACCATGTCGGGGATTGTCAAGGAAACCCTGTGCTCAAATTAAAACCCTTAAGATGCAAACCACCAACCACAAAGTCACTGGTACGATTTCATCGCCTCTCTCCTGTCATTTCCTGTCTATTTCTGTTCATTTATCGTTCTCACCGCAGACTTCTCTTGTCAGGATCGTAGCTCTCTGGTAACAGCGAGGCCAGGCTGTGGAAGATGATCACGCTGGCGATGGCGTCCTGCTGGCTGTCGTCTGGGTGCCGTTTCTTCCTGTTGGCTGAGCGGTTCCTCAGCGAGGATTCTGGGAAGACATCCAGGTGTCTGTGGCCCTTGGTGTCCACAGGTGGTTGGAAGACTGAATCGGGCAGCGTGACGGCCGTCTCCAGGTCCGCAGGACGAGGGCCCCTCAGGGACTGGTACCGTGGGAGTTTGGCTCCGGCAAAATTCATCTTTTTCAGACGGTCCACAGAGATGACTGTGGAGAAAAACGCAAAGAGCTCTGCTGTTGAAAAGGGACACCTCCTTTAACCAGAACGCTGGAGCCGATGTGACGGCAAGCACCTCCGCTGCTGAAGTGTCCTTGAGTTAAAGACACAGAGGCTTGAGCAGCTGCAGGGGTCGCGCAGGATTTTAGAAATACTGAGGTCGCGACTCTCCCAGTCAAACACGCTTCTCTAAGAAAATATTAACCAGCCATTAACATTTCATTTCTCGTTAAACTGTTGAACTGTTTAGCATTTTCTGTAAATGTTAGTTCACTATAAGGGGTATTGATGCTGTTTCAAAGCAGACTCCACACTGCTCTGAGTTTATTTGTGGTGAAAAATACTACATGCCTTTATTTTATTCATATATTGTGTCCAAAATACCTTAAATAATGAAAACGTCATTACAGTGCTGACTACTCTTATTTCTTTCTCGATTAACACTATTAGAGCTCAAACTATTGATCGATTGACAGAAAAATGATTGGCAACTATTTTAACAACATTCTGGCTTCTCACTTGTAAGGATTTATTGTTTTTCTGTTTTAATAAATTAAAAATGTATGAGCTTTGGGAAACAATCACAGGCATTTTCCACAGTTTTCTGACATTTTAATAGCCAAACAATTAAACAACATTTTATCGTTAGTTGCAGCCCTCGACACTTTGCTATTCCTGGCTGTTGGAAGAGACAAAAAAAACCTGCTGAATGGTTGAAATTAATGAAAAACTTTTAAATCTGTGTTTGCAACTAATATTTATCAAGGACTTTCTTTGAACTTCAGTCAAATCTCTTAAATTACATCAAGAAGGAAACAGTAAATATTACAACTATTTTTGCTAAGACAATGTGCTGCCCAATTTATTTGTATTATTTGTGTTGTATTTTATTTGAACATTTGTTAATTAGTTTTCTTATTTTATCTGTAAGATGTTGTGCTGCATTATGTTGGAAAAGTTACTTAATAAACTTAAACTACAACAGATAATCTGCAAAAATCTCAACTGTAAATGTAAAACTGAACTTGAGATAAATATACACATTGATGCCCAACTAAGAAGCTCTGCAGCCTGTAATGGTTGTCAGCATGTCACGTGTTTTGCTCCCAGCTGAAACGCTCACCTATGTGTGGTGTGACGATGGTGAAGGGGCTGAGGTAGGTCTTCCTCATGTTCTGTGCCAGCGTGTTCGCGTATTCCTCGTAGTGGCGCAGCAGCGCCGCCGTGCCGCCCTCCGAGTGCTGGATCAGCTCCCAGTGCTGCCGTGTGTCCGGAGACAGGATGGCGCTGCCCACACGGACCAGATTCTGTCAGAAAACAGCGAGAGTTCAGTGTGACAGGATGCCACAGCGGAGAGTGAAATGAAGTGTGATGTATTCCCTGCAGATACAGCACGGAAGGCTGTGAAGTCCCACCAGGAAAGGACTGGCTTTCTGTTAATACACCAAATTGTGTTTACTGCAAGATCTGCAACAAGCTATTGTTCTCATTTAGTTTCATGCTGTGCTGTGAAGTCACGTGTTTGTTCACCTCAGTGAAGTGGACGTCCTGCGTAGCTGTGAGGTTGAAGCCCTGCTGGTTGCTCTCGTGCTGCAGCAGACTCTGCGTGAGCCGATAAGCTACTTTCACATCGCTGCCGTAGTACTTCTCTGTGTGCAAGGTGGCGTTGGCCAACATGGCGGCCGTCTGCTGAACGTGTCCAGAATCCAGGAATGATGCGTTACGAGAAAACCTTTCAGACTGGCAGAAGGAAAGGGAAAAACAAACATTAAAAAAAGAAAACAGTTTTCACTGGTGGAACATATTTTTAGCTGTGTGGCTCTGGGGAGGACGATGTCTGTTAGTATTGGATGGATTGCTGTGAAATTCTGTAGAGACATTCATGATCCCGAGAGGATGAATCCTAATGACTTTGATGAACCCCTGATTTTTTCCTCTTTGTGTGAACTGTCTCAACAGCTGTTAAGTGGACTGCCATACATTTGGTTCACACATTCAGAATGAATTTCTAATATCTTTTGGTCAAACTAATGACATTCTCATCAGCCTCAGCTGTCCTTTGTGTTTCGAGCTAAAAGTTTGCATGATAACATAGTAAACTAAGATGATAGACATGTTGGCATCCCAATTGTTTTCTTCCTCCACATCCTTCCGTATGAGGATGCTATTGTGGGAACTGCAAGGTTAATGTTAAAACTGACAGTGAGAGAAGCTACACACCAGGGCTTTCAGCTTGCTGAAGGTAACGGAGGTGCAGTTGAAGAGATTGGGAGGCAGCCAGCCCTTGTGCTCGTCACAGTGGCGGATGGCTGTGCCTGAGAAGGAGGACAGAGAAAGAGGGAGAGTTATCACATGAGAGGTGATCGACTGCGGCTGAGAGAGGGCTTGAGGCGAGCGTCATATATTGCCATTATTATATGGTAATTTGACGAGCTGCCTGAAAAACCATCATACCGAGCGTTCCCTTGGGACAGGGAACTGCTGCAGGGAGACCAAACTTAGTCCTGGGCCACCAGATCCCAGCCTCGATGGCCTGAGGGCAGCTGTCATAGATTACTGAGAGAGATGGAGCAGGAAGGAGAGGAGAGAGACGGAGGGAGATGATGAGGAGAGAAAAAAAAGAATATATTTGTAGCTATAGCAGGGATTATAAATTAAGCATTACAATAATTTGAAAGTCATCTGATGTTTTCTGACCTTCACAGCCATTGGGAGAAACCTCAGCGAAGGGGTTGTCACAGCGGTCGCACTGGCGTCCGATGACACCGGGTTTACACTGACACTGGCCGCTCTCTCGGTCACACGCTCTGGAGAAAGAGCCGACCGGGTAGCAGTCACACAGCAGGCAGGTGTCGCTGCCTTCAGGACGGTAGTGGTTGTCCTGGAAACGGGATTGGAGAGAGGAAGTGCTTTCATACATCCACACACATTTCCACCTGAGGCTTTCAACAGGCTGCAGCTGCTTGTTCAAAAACACCTGGGTGCTGAAGGTTGAGTTTCTCACTTATGTTCGCTTGTACAACAATGGAAGTCTGTGTGTGTGTGTGTGTGTGTGTGTAACATAGTTAAGCATGTTATCAAAGCTTTTATTTTATACCGGTGGACTAACTTTAAATAATTTAAAAAGAAAACAAAAGAAAAAAAAATAGCTGAAGAAACAAATGCCTGGTGAATAGATTTATTAAATGGTTAATTTTCATTCATTAATCAATTATGTCGCATTTCCAACTTGGGAAAAGACTTATGTATCATAAAAATACCTTGTGTATGTACTGTATGTTATTTTAGTTATTTATAATTTTATAACCCCCCATGTTTAAAAGGTCTTCATATTAATTGTATGTTGTTTTTGTTCATGGTCATGCTCTTTAAAATTCAATAGCAGGAAAACTGAAATAAAAATAATAAATAAAACAATAGTTAAACTGCTGCAGGTGGCCACACTCACCTTGCACCGACACTCTCCGCTCGTCTTGTTGCAGTCAGAGTTGAAGCCCTTGTCTGTCTGACAGTTACAGGGGCCACAGGTCTTGTGACCCCACCAGCCTCTGGGACACGGCAGGTCGGTCCTGCAGACATACACATTATCAGCGCATCTCCAGAGCGATAAAGCACACGGCACAAGAAGAAACGCCATCAACACCCGCAGGTTCCCATGAATGTGTTTACTTTTTCTCGCAGTACTGGCCGAAGTAATTGCTGGGACAGTCACAGGTGTAACCGCGAGAGGAGCTCAGCTTCCTGGTGCACGCTGACTCGTGCTCACACGGGTTTAACGAGCAAACATCAGTGCAGTTGGCGCCGTAGTAGCCTGTAAAAAACAAAAAAGTGAAACAAAAGAAATAGATAAGTGACTGTATCTCACACCACTGGCAGTAAACTGTGGTAAACAGGAATAAGAAGAAAGGATTATCTTTGAAAAGGATAACTGCGACTCCGACTTGTGTTGCTTTATCATATGTTTAAAGGAATACAAAGCATTTTAAGTGACCTTCCAGCCCTGCAAAATGTTAGGGCCAGGGTTTTCTGAAGATGTAAGCAGACTGACCAGCGAGGCAGGTGCAGGAGAAGCTGTCCCAGTCGTCGCTGCAGTAGCTGTTGACGGGACAGGGGCTGGAGCTGCAGGGGTCGGGCACGCTGCAGCCCGGCTCCACGTTCACTTTCCGCGCCTGAGACAGACTCAGAGCCCCGCCCACACGCAGACCCTGCAGCCAAACAAACAAACACATGTACGATTAGTGATACGTGATTTAAGATTTTTTATTTACAGGTTACACATAAACAGATTTTCAATGACCATATTTCAACATGTAGTATTTTAACATGTAGCTTAAACTTGAGATATACTCATTGAAATGCTGTTAAACCACCACTGATATTCAAGGTTTTAAGGTTTCAAGGATTTTTTAATTGTCATACAAATCACACTTTCACATGCGATTGCACGAGAATTAAGTTCTGAGGTTCCGGTTAAAAGCCAATTAAAGACCTTATCAATTAAATAAATAACAAAGGCAATATATACACAATAAACAAATACAAATAAAAGTAAAAGAGCATTAGCTAAACATTAAAAATGTATTAATTCAATTCAATTTGACCAATTTAATATTTCAATACTTTGGATATTGTCTAATTTTAAATATGATCACAAATGCTGATATGAATGGGGTCTACAGAAGGGACGGACCTGTATACAGCCACGGAAGCCATGCTGAATTTTCCCATCAGGCCTTGCCAAACCACCAACACTCACAGTCTTCAGCTTTGAGTCTCGCAGCTTCCCGTCCACCTCCATACTGGCCTGGAAAGGTGCATGACACAAACGTTATGGCTGCAAAACTACAAGAAAAGAGTTCACAGGGATTTACAGCAAGTAGGATACAACAACTCACCAAGTAGAGTCCCTGGTCTAAAGACAAGACTGCTTTGTGGGGGTTCGCTGCTCCCCCCAAACTGCTTATATCCAGCTGCAAATGATGCCAGTCTCCATCGTTTACCAGCACCTCCTCCACGCGGGACAGAGTTGAGTCTTCCCCTCTGTGCAGCCCCATCAACACACTCCCCCCGCGAAGCTACAAAGGCACGGAGAGAGAAGAAACAGCAGGAGGGAGATTGAACCGACGTTCAATAACAGAGGAGAGCAGAGGAGAGAAAAAAAGACCACCAAAAATCAGTACTGCATCACACAATGAAGAAATACATCCAGTTCTGACAGCCTTTTTTTTTTTTGCACACTTTATAGTCAATGTTCAAACCTCGAATTGTTGCACATCATAGGTGTGCAGGGCTGGAAGTAGATTATTGGACACTTATGTAACATCAAAGAGGCGTCAGTCTGGACGAGCTCAAAAAGAAGCCGAACACAGGGCTGAAAATGCCCCAGATGTTACGATTGTCTCATCATCGGGTTTCGTCTCAGCGTCCTCTGATATCCGGTGACGTGCTGATACTCAGATGGCCAACAGGTGGAGCCTCAATCCTACAATGTTTTATCTTTTTCAAACTTCAGCTGAGGACCTCACACGCATGAAGAAATATGTTTTTACTCTCTGTTACAGAATTTGCTTTTCCCATGAGATTAAGTGACAAAACAATCCTTCAAAATGTTTCTTTTCTTTTCTAATTACAAGTTTCCCCTTGCGGATAAAGTCACATTGCTTTGCACTGCAACCTTACAGCGACTGCAGAACTGCGTGTGGATGAAAATAACGTCTCACGCAACTTGGCCTCAAGCAGGAGGAGACCGCAACGTAGCCAGAAAGTGTGTTTGCATGTATTCATGTGTAACTATGTGTTGCTCTCACCTGCAGTGTGAGGTTGTGCTGCAGGCCAGCGGAGATGTGCAGCAGTGTGGCGCTGGCCTGACGTGTGCGAAACATGAGCTCCACGTGCCATGGGACGGAAGCCGCCGCCGCCATGTTGTTCCACTGCAACAGACTGTTACCCAAGAAGCGCTGCGGGCTGGCCATAACTACAAGAAAAGGATGTTAAAAAGAGAGAGTAAGAGGTTGGAAGCAGTCATGATACATATGATGATAAACGAGGAGAGAGAGTTTCACAGTAGATGGCATGAGACGGTGAGACATTACGGTCGACCTGCAAGTCCAGGATGTTCTCTGATTACGTCCGAGTTATCACAGCTAAAGATGTTGTTTTTCCAACATAAAGACGCTTCACTTTTCTGCAAAGCTTTTTGTGGCTGTCTGAAATCAAAGCAGGTGTTCCCAGAAAGCTTGTGTCATTGGCTTTACAAACCAACGCCTGAGCTGTAATTCAGAAAAAGAAGATACTAGGACACTGAGGGAAAAATTTAAAACGGCACAAGATTAAAATGTGTTTTTCTTCTAGTTTGTTGACTGTGATGTTGAGCTTCACTCAACGATACGTGGAGAGTTTGACGCTAGAAAGCAGTTTTTACATTCATCTGCAGAAGGGGAACATTTTTTGTGTGGAAAAAAACACATCTGACGGAAATTATTATTCAAGTCAGAGTATTTTTATATGACTAAAAACGTGTCTGGAGGGAATCTTTAAGAACCCCAATGACTCTAAATCTTTTAGAGTAGCAGTGAAATTTTAATTTCAAATCATTTCAAATTCAGAGGCTCCTTCACATGTCAACAAAGTGACACGAAAGGACACTCTGTCTGATGTGAAACAGTTTCCCTCTCATTACGCTGTCTCTGTACAAAGAAAAGCACCCAATCGAAATGATTGATTAGTGACGGCAAATGATGCGCTGTGTCTTGTGTCTGTTATTGTTGGCTGGTGGAAGGAGTGAGATGCCAAAGAGACTGGTTAAAATGTACACGAAAAGATTAAAACGTGTAATGTATCCTACAAACACCTGATTAATTACTTATTATTAGTTAGCACTGTGTGGGTAAATTACCACCTAGTTACCCACTGTATCCGTCCTACCAGAAGACACCGACAGATTAATATTTATGGAGGTAAATTTAACATACACACCTTACTAGGGCTCCAACTAATTATTATTTTCATTATGGAGTTACTAAATTATTAAAAATACTCATGGCACTTTCCCAAAGCTGAAAGTGAGAGATTCAACTTGCTTGTAATGTCCGACAAACAGCGTGTGTTTACGACCATGTAAGACAAAAGAAAAGCAGGAAATCTTCACATCTGAGAAGCTGGAATTACATTTTTGCTTGAAAATGGACTAATTGATTATCAGAATAATTAATTATTATTTCAGCTCAACACCATACCCATACACATACATACTGTGCATGAACAACTGCATTTAAAAGGCACCTCTAATGGTGTTGTTGCTTGTTCAAGACTGTTGGTTGGTTGGTTATAATATATTCAACTTATCAAAGCTCATTAAATCATCTTTGAAGATCAGTAACATGTGATCACACTGCACCATGTCCCACTTCCCCACCTTTCCCCCAGCACTTATGCCCTCTAAGCAACACAGCTGAAATATCCATCTCTACTTCCCTGCACAGCATCTTCTAATCCTCTCTTTAAAATCTTATATGTATGAAACAACCGCCACTATATATAAATCCTTTTTTACTCATTCTACTTTGAGTTAAAAACAAATGTGTGTTGTTTTACATGGCTCATTTCTCTTCCTCTGTCTCTTCTCACATTGCTGTAAACCATAAATCAGCACATAGAACAGCTGCAAGGGATCAGGTGGAACGAAGACGGACACTGGAGAACACGGGGATAGAAACATAAGCATCGTACAGTATGTCCTCAAAAGTAGAAAAGCAATTACTCTTAAACTGTTCGACACCGTCTAAATCTGAGAAAACTCAACCTCAAGCAGCTCGATTCTCACCACTGATACTTATTCTGTTATAAATCTGCTGGCAGGCTCAACAGGCTTTTTATGACTGCGCGTGTCTCAAATCGAGTCAGGTGTTCAAACAAACAACAATAACTTCACAGCACACTGCCCACCTGTTAAAAGCTGGAGTTTCTGCAGTAATGAGTTTCTGTTAAAGTTTCCACTCTGCTTATTTTGACCTGATGGACGACAGCTTCATACTCGGTGACAAGTTCAGTCTCGGGTCACAAACACGGAGGAGGACAGTTGGTCTGGGGTCCAAACTGCTGACAAGTCCGTGTCAGGTCTCATCTCATGTCTGCGTTTTACCTCCACGATGCACTTTTCTACTTGACTCACTCACCTCTTTCGCAGTTTTGCCCTCCAAATCCAAGTGGACAATCACAACTGAAGGAGCCCCACAGGTTCACACAGGTTCCTCCGTTCAGACAAGGGTTGTTGTTGCAGAAATGTCTTTTGGCTGAGCATCCTAGGAGTGCGAGGAAATCAAGAGGTTGCTCTCTCCGTTTGATCTGCCCTACCTCATTATTTCATCAAAGTAGCAAAGAGTTAGGGTAATACACTATTCATAGCAGGTACGATGATTTAATTTCCCACTGACTCTACTTCCCCGCTGTGCTCATTATACTCATTGTTATTTTCTTTCCTCTGCCAGTCTCTCTCATTTGGCCGGCCTAACAACAAAACATTGTTTGACTGCAAAACAGTCACAGATTTAATGGTTTAAGAGATAAAGTAAAGGATCATCTTTGGATGCCAAACAGCGGGTCAAAACGTACCTGGCAGAGTGCCATTGTTAGCGATGAAGCTGGCCATGTCTATGTGCTGGTTGTCGATACGCAGGTTCTTCATGCAGCCCACGAACTGCCGGTTGCAAACAGGAAAGTCCTCTGGGAGTTTGGGGACCCCCCCGAGGAGCAGGGGGCCAGTCAGGTCCAGTGATCTGAAAACACAGAACCCCATGAACATTTACGCCCCCGGAGTTTTGCTCTGCCTTTACATCATCAACACTAATGAAGAATTCATCACAGAGATAGTTTTACAGAAAAATGATAAACATCCCTATAAAAGAAAAAAGAAAAGCTTAGCTAACACCCTGGGGATGTGGAACTTCATTTCAAAACAAGTTTACTCCCGCTCTTAATGAGCCAACTGCAAAGAAAGTAATCAAGTAAATTACTGGAGTCAATACAGAAGTAGTGAGGGAATATATAAGGCAAAAGGTTTTATTTATGAAATTTCTGTTGCAAAATTAAGATTTATCTTCCATATCTTAATGAAAGACATCACAATTCTGCTGATGCACTTTCCTGTGGACTTACTTTTTGGATCCTGACTGGCTGCCCTGAGCAGAGCAGGTGTAGTTTCCGACCATGTGTCCGAACCTGAGGGCCACGGAGGTGTCACAGTTGTCCACCGTCACTATGACGACCTTTTGGTCCGAGGGACCCTGCGGTAGGCCGGCCTGGTTTAAGATCGGCTGCGGAGTGAGAGACAAACTCATGAATATCAAGATAAATTATGAAGCGCCTTTCTTGTGTTTCTGGTCAAAACAATGAGGATTAAAAATGCATAGCGTGTTATGCACAGTGAAGTCTTTGTGCACACTTGAGAATCTAGAGAACTGTTTGTTTGTTTGTGGCTCCTTGATTTATGTATTAACACTGCAATCTATGTTTTATGTGCTTTTGACTTTTGCATTTTGAGAGTTCATTACAGAATAATATCACTGTTTTATTTTAAGAGGAATAATCAGCGTGATCTGAATCAGTGCAGCAACGTACAGCACGGCAGAAACAGCAAAAATAGCTTGATTCATGTGGACAGAAAAGAGAAAGGCTATTATTGTCCTGTAGTATCATATTCATTTGAGAATTTCTAAGAGGTTTGTCAGCATAAAAATCATGAAACACTGGAAAAAAAGAGAAAACTGTATTGTTGTGCTACTATTTTAAGATGCTGAAGTATTTTGGTCAACCAGAATTTATAAATAGGACTCAGAAATAGGTTGTTATGAAAATATCTCATTATTCTGCTGCACTTAACAAAGGATTAATTCATAAAGCAGCACAGAAACTTCGGGGAATCTCAGCCGGTGCTAGGCTGTACTTAGCTTTATGAGCCAGATTAAAAACCAGAGCTTTGAAACTGGGAAAACAACAACCACATAAATGATCTTTTGCATTGCACTCAGTTCAATCCCTGTTCATCTTTAGCTCGCTGTTGTTGAGTATTTTAATAATTCATATCATAACAGCTCGAGCTAAAGCCAGCGGCTGGCAAGCACACACACACCAACACACATGCACACAGGAGAAGCGCTCCCTCTCTGCAGGACACCATCCCTGTCGACAAAGGATCTTCTTCATTGTCTGAGAAATCAATGGGGGGAGCAACAAAAGGAGGAGGGGGGTCTGCGGGGGAGAGAATAATGATCCTGTCAATAAAAGGTCGCGACCTCTTTTCAAACAGGGGCAGTTTCTCTGAGGTCACGTAGAGCTCATATTAACACTAAGTGTAGGTTCAAGCTGGTGTCGCGAGCTGAGCTGAGAGCGGAGCAGGGCCCGCCGCGGCTGCCTGCAGGCGGGGACGGGCCGCTGAGCGGTCAGCTGGTCAGACAGGATTTAGCAGGAATTAGCTCGTCTCATGTGCAGAGATGATATGATGAATTGGCTCATTGCTGATGGCTTGAAAACAGACATTAAGCAGTTATTGTCTGGCTTTTTAGTTCTCCATGAGGTTGAACTAAAATAGATCCCCGCCACTGACTGCATGAGCCTCAGGAATTATAATTTCCTGACTGCTTTTCTGCCACGAGGCCTCGTCTTTGCTGTCTGATCCCTTAATTTAAAAGCTCGGAAAAACAACACTCAGCCAGAGATATAGTATAGATTTGGCTATCTGGTGCAACATCTTTAGCAGCTCTATCATAGGAAGCCTATTATCAAGCTATACAGTAATGAAAAATATAATTTTAGCCCAAAGCACTGCCACAATAAAATTTCTCTCACAATTTTCTCATTGAGTAGATCAGATTAAATCTCTGTGAGCCTCTAATAATATGACTCTGTAACTGAGAGGCTGCAGTTAGTTAAATTCCTGCGCTCGCTTTGTGTCTTGTGATCACAGTGTGCTGAGTGTTAGCGATGTGAATGAGATGAGACCAATAATAACTCTAAACAGTCTGTTATGTTTTCTCAAGACCTCACCTCAACCACTTGATCATTCTCGGTGAAACAGAAATGTCAGTTCAATGTGCCAGGGTTGTATCTACACTGAAATATGTGAAATGTAGAATAGAAGCATAGAATGAAACTTTATCCTCCACCAGAGTGGAGAACTGTCTTTAACTCACCAAAACATAAAAGCAGCACAAGAATGTGTAATCTATAGAACAAATACTGTAACAAAACTAATCAAAGTGTAAAGCAAAGCACACACGTAAACAATGCTAATAGTCTTACAATGACAATGCTACCCACAGAACATCACATGTATAAAACATTGGTTGGACAATCAAACATGCTGTCATAATCTGGAGTTGTGGTTATATCTTTGTGTTGCTATTGGTCTGTGAGGATGTGCTTATGTACTTGCATTTGTTTGTGTGTTTTTATTGTAATGTTTTTGATTGCCATCAACCTGCCAATTAATGTGCATTGCCCCTTCTTGAATAAAAATAAACATAAACATACAGGAATAATGTTTATCATGCCCATCTTCTTAGTGTTAGCATGCTAACATTTGCTAATAAGCATTAAACACATGGGGATATGTCAGTTCCGCAGGTGTTTGGTCATAAAACAAAGTGTTGGACAGTTAATTTACATTGCGATGGCGCCAGACGGAAAGTTAAGGCATCGGCAAAGTGATTGAAATGCATCCTGAGGGGGAACATGTATGTGCTGTATGTATGTCTGCACAAAATGTCATGGCAATCCATCCGGTAGCTGTTGAAGCATTTCACTTGAAGTAAGAAAAGCCAACCTTATGGTGAAAAGTCAGAGATCACCAAAGTTGGTAGGGTTCAAATTTGACAACCATGAATGTCTGTGCCACATTTTGACCCAATCCATCAGATAGATCTTGAAATATATTACGGGATAAGTGAAAACTTTGACCTGCTGGTAAAGAGAGATAAAAAGGCAGGGGATCACTAAAGTTGTTTGGTTGTTTCTCTGGGGACCATGAATGTCCGTACAAAATCCAATGGCAATCTATTCACTGTTTGTTGACAAATACTTTAAGAAAAACAGGATTAGAACCATCAAGTTGCTCATGGCTGTATTATTATCATCATTATTTTGGTGGCCATGCTAACTATGCTAGCCAGCTTACTCGTCAGTCTGCAGTTCTAAGTTTTCTTTCAAATACAACAGGCCCTGTTATCAAGCACTGTTCCCACAGGATGTCCCAGCGCTTACAGCTCAACACTGAAATGTTAAGTAGATGGAAACAGACACTGAGGGTGGCTTTTACTTTTCAGTTGATCCTTGAGGCCAATTTGTGACAAATTTGCCGATGATGAAACAAGCTAACATGCAGTGCGAACTGCCAAAGGTGAAATCATCCGACATGCTGTTTTCCATGGTTTTCCCTTCGCTGTGAAAGCTCTGAAACAGGCAGCGCTCCAGATTGGGCGCTCCTTTCACTGACCTCTGCTGTCATCAGTCACGGCTGTTGACTCTCCAATAATGACTGTCTGTCAGGACGTCTTTCTGCTGCACAAAACCCTGTCCTGTCAGCACTGATTGGAACGCACATATTTGCTCAAGACCACATTAAACACTGCACTCACTCGCCACTACAGGGGATTATGGGAATATGAGTTCCCTGTCACAGAGGGTGACAGGGGTTGCGCAGGAGGACCATGGCAGCAAGCGACGCAAATATGGGATCTAAGATTGACTGGAAAAACCATAGCAACAAGAGGGGTCGGCCCTGAAGCGCAGCGTCCCCGTTCAAAGCCCAAGTCAATACTTCTCTTGGCTTTTCTTTGCCCTCCTTTCGCTCCTCTCCTGCTCCTCTTTTCTGTCCTTGCTGGAGAACAGAGAGAGAGAGGGGCACCTTCCCCGGGGCCGCATCATTCACTGCCCATGGTCCCAAAGGAAGCAGAGCCAAACACAAAGGCAGCGGTCATTGCCATTCTCCACAGTCCCCCACCATCCTGAAAGCCACATTTCAATCTAAAATGCCCCCTCCCCGCCTCACCCTGCCCCACCCCCTGCGGACAGGGACGGGTCAGAGTGGGCCACCATGGGATACCTCCAGTGGGAGGAGCCATGTTTCTACTTCAGCGACTCACAGGATGTGGAACATTAAAGGAGGACAGGGAGGATTAGTTCAGCTACAGCTGCAGGTTGGACCCTGGAATGTTTTCAGATGATTAGTACTAAAACGATGATATGTATTCAATATAATAAATATGTAAGAAGTACACTGGTTACACTTTGATGACTGTGACTATAGTTATGACTATGATGCAGGTACAAGACTTTACATTATATATGTATAATATAATATAATATAATGTATAACTAATGTATAATTCATGACAACTTAATGCAGGAAATATCATGAATTCCTGTTTTTCACAATTAAGAAATGATGAAGTTATTAGATTGGTTAATGTTTAATGTATAATTATTTACTTCATACATTCATTTATATATCACCAAATCATACTGAAGGGTTATACAGATCCATGAACTGAAGCACAACAGAACCAGTTCTCATAGAAATGCAAAGTTGTTTTTTATCAAACTGGTGAATGCAAACTTCTACATGTCGCACTTGTAACCGTCAGAAATCTGCTCTAGAGCTTCATAAATGCAGCACACTTCCAGATGTAAAACTACCAGTTTAGGAAAACAACGAAAGAATCAATTCATTTTAAGGGTTTTGTACCAAAGTGATTAATGAGACTATAATGTCTTCTTGGCAATGAAAGAACTAGTTTTCATCCAAAAGTCGACAAGATTCTCCCCCTTCATCACTTCTTCTGGCAAGAATCTGACACGGCCATGTTATCATAGACATTGAATAGAAAATGTGAGCGGCAGGGGTGTTGCCTGGCAACATCTTTATAATGCAAAGTGACTTCCTCAATAGACTAAAATGTGACATCCTGTGAGTCGGTCCTGGCTGGGAAAGTACTCAGGGAGCAGAGACAACAGCTCCATACGTTCCTCCACTGATTGAGTTGTTGTGATGTTCTTATGGAGAAATGTATTAGCTAAAACATATTTTATCCAGTCTGAGCATGTCTAGAGAAACACTGACTTCCCACTCTCTGGCTTTCATTCATTCACCCCCCCCCCCTTGTCTGAGTCTCTCCCTCCGTCAGTGTCTAGTTGGCACGTTGGCTCTCTTCCAGATGATCAGCCTGTCAGCAGCGATTCTTTAGTCTGACAGAGCAGCAGCACTAAAGAGGCCGTACAACAAACTTACACAGCTCAGTGTTTCCTGTCTGCACTCTGGTTTACACCCACTACTGTTTCTCCTCTATGGATGTCCTAAAGACGAAGCATTTTACTGAGAAAGCATGTCAGCTGCCAGTTATTACTGCAGCCTTTAGTGCAATAAAACAGCACTGTCTGTTGTCTGCAGAGGATCAAACCTCTGACCTGATTTTACTCTACTCTATGTCTGGTATTGTTTTGCCACACCTGACGAGGCAAGCAGCAGCAGACATATTAAACCCAAGGTAATAATTAAATGAAGGAAATGAACAGAATGGAAAACTTAATCATTATATAGTGAGGTTTCACCATGCTCGCCTGCGTTTGAAGGAATAGTTTATTTGGGAAATACACTTTTTTTGCAGAGTTACCGGAAAAGCTTGATTCCTCTTGTGTCAGTGTGCAAGCTCCACATTTATACTTGTTATTCTTCTTCATTGTGAAAACAACAAGATTTGGAAACCTAATCATAAACCAGTCTCTACAAATTCATGGTGTTTGAGGAGCAGCTCTTCTGTTCATGTATTCTGGATCATACCTTGTTGTAGTAGTGAACCTCCACCACGTGCCACTGGCCGTCGCTGACTCCCCCGAGGATGTACGGTGACACCGTAGTTTTGGTCTCACCTGGGAAACAAATTGGTGAATGAGTGCAACACACTCGGGACAAAAAATTGTATAAAGCTGAAGAAAATGGCCGTTCTACCTGCAGAGAAGGTGAGCTGTATCTGCTCATTGATGATTTCCATGGCGATGAAGTCATGTTTCTCATTAAAACGGCCGTTGTAGAGTAACAAGCCATTGGGCTCTTTGGTAGCAAATCTGAGAGAAAAGAAAACAAAAAACAGACAATATTTCAATTCAATTACATTGATCAAACCCAACAGTTTTGTTCATGTATGTATTTGATCAATTTTCACCCTATTAATTAATGGTTAAAGTTAGGGATATTCTATATTTTTGTTATTATATATTAAACAACAATTAATTAATCTTAGCAACACGTTCTTTTCCCCTTAATTTTAATATTTTTTAAATAATTTAATAATAATTTCCCTTCTGGGATCAATAAGGTATTCTGATTCTGATTCTGATGTTTTATCTGTGCAGTTAAAACCAGATATTCAGTTGTTGTCCAGGAACTATTAAAAATAGGATACAAAATAGAATGAGTACTGACGTGTACTGTAAAAGAACATACGCTGTCGGCCATGCATGTACTCCACGTTAACAGAGAAAAGAAAAGGAGAAGGAAAAAAATGGGGACGTGGTTTGACCTATTTAAAAATATCTATACCATCCCCTCACATTCACATTGCTTTCTGTTTTTACACTGGAGTGGCCCTGTCCTCCGCAGTAATACAGTGAGATGTGTAACTTACTATCGTGAAGATGAGACCAGGATTTAACCATGCAAAGATCACTGAACAGATGAGGTTAATCATGAACACAAGGTCAAGTCAGAGGGAAAGACAGTGGTAAGGATAAGGAATACAGAATCTGCGTGCCATGAATAGATATCACAGAGCCACATTAAACGACACGCTACAACACAAAGACAGAAAACTAGGGCAATGTCAAAGCAGCGGGGTGGGGGAACGCGTTTACTGCATGTAAGGAAGAAGCACACAGGAAGACAGTTTAGAGTAACGACAATGACAGCTTCAATATATATTTTTCGGTGGAGGAGAACACAGACAGCTGCGAGTGTTGTAACCACAGGCTCAGTTTCAGACTTCTGTTTGCATCTCGATGGTGAAACCAGATCGCTCGGGGCCGCCGTCTTGCATGATTCTCGCATATTAATGCACATTTCAATATATCTGCGCAAGCATGGTTCCACCTCTGGGACCAGACAGCCGACGGTGCATCTCTCTCGATATGGGATCAAAATATGTGGTGAAGCACATGGTTAAAAAATATCATGCTTGTACCTGTCAGCTGTGGTCTGCTGTGGAAAGGGGTCACTGTGATGTGTGAAGTGTGTTACGATGAAAAAAAACAGTGATAACTACTGGATGTATTCATTATCCATCCCACAGGAGACCCTTGTGCACATCTGCCAACTGAGAGGCATGTGTGACTTACTGGCATCTGTCTTTTCTGGTCATTTACTCCACATTAACATGCAGCTTCATTTTCCCTCGAAAGAACTGCAGAATCATGGCTCCGAAACACTGATAACCACAGCGTTAGTGTTACTTTCTTCTTTTAGAGGAAGGATGTCATTTATACATCCAAATAACTATACATGCTCTCAGACAACAAGAGCAGCCGCCCCCTCCTTCTTTCAGTCTTCAGGGTTTGAGGCTATACTGTAAACGATGCTGTTTGTGCAGTATTCTCGAGCTGGAGAGGAGCCAGGGGGCACGGCACCGCTGACCTGCTTACTGAGAAAAACGATAATCACGACCTCAGAGAAAAGAGGATGCCGATGCTCCAGCTGATAATAACAGTAGAGACAGAGCACAGGCAGAGCGGTGAGATGGCTTCTACATATCCAGTAAAAAAAATACGGGACGCCAACTAGAATTATGATCTAGAGTCTATTACTCCTCAGTAGGCTTCGAGTCTTTGATGGGTCGATTTAAAAGGCTCATCCACGTTGCCCCCCTGAGCCCTCTGAACTATGAGAGTAATCAGCCGGAGCTAAATACTGACTCAACTGGCATCACTGAGTGTCACATTAGGCACCCATCAGTAAAAATAACAACCAGTCTGCCCTTATGTAGGGAACCGTGTCACGCTGTGCTAATATGCTGCCATGCATCAGACGTGTGCAGTGGGGAGAAGAAGGGGGAAAAAACCTTGCTGATTTTACAATCTATAAGTGTGAAATAAAGATACTGAGATTTGGATGGATTCAGATGAAACTTCATGGTCCCCACAGGATAAATTCTACTGGCTTTGGTGACCTCCTGCACGAGATTGACATTTTTGTTTTTCAGTGAAAGGTTGTAAAGGATTGCCATGATATTTGGTGCAGTTATTCATTGTTGCCAGAGAATGAATCTTAAATACTTTGGGGAGCCCATGACTGTTCCTCAGAGCCACAGTGTGTTTCCAGCCACTTGTAGTTATGTGCATTTTTAAATTTGTGCATAAAAAAAAACTTCCAACTGACCACTGATACACTTAAGAGATGGAAAACATCAGATCTGTGTGGACTGATGAGGAGACTGTTACGTTCTTAACACATAAAACAAACATAAAAAACATATTTCCATCACATTTTCCACAGTGTTTGCATTGTTTGAGGTTTCACTGGTGTTCTTTTGAAACGTCCTCTTGTTGCTCTATTCTTTTGGATGGTTGCAATAAAATAAACAGCACCTGACTGGAGAAGATTAGCACCACCAGCTGTTTTTCTTGATCTGCCCCACTAATATTCACATGTTCACAATTGGATGGAAACTTGACTCATACGGTTGAGATCACAATCTGCGATCTTGGCGATCCTTTCAGCTAACAATTTAATTTGTCAAATTCCCATCAGCATCAGCTGCACTCTGTGTTTAGTGCTAACTAGCATGTTAGCATTATCATTGTATACCTGTTAGCAAGCCTCAGAGTTGAGCCATGAGAGAATATTAGAGATATCACAGTGAGAAGGAGCTTACATTGTGTTTGTGCTGATCAGTCTTTAACACTCTTTAACACTTTTTTTGGTGAAATCTTAATTGCAGAGCTCACAGCCTGAGCTGTGATATAATGAGAGCTAAAATTTGCCGTCACTCTGAGTGAACAAGATCCACACCCTGGGTCGTTCATCATAACAGAAGCTCGTTTCTGGGAGAACCTGATAGGTGCAGGTTCAGGTAACACAGACAGTTGTTGACCTCACCTGCCTCAGGCGCTCGGTATCGGCACCTTTACAGCTCCTTCACAGCTTCTGTGACCTGCCAGCGAAATGTAGACCACTTTCAAAACTGGTTTGAGCAGTTCTCCATCAAAAAAAGACTGTCATCTGAACCTCATTTAAAGCAGGGCCGAGTCCATAAAGCTCACAAGGGGGATATTAATTCCACCGGTAGCCATTGTGAGCGTCAACCCCGGCCAAACACGTCTAAGGTGACATGTGTCACAATGAGTACAGCAAAATGGCAGGACACATTCCCTGTGATACCATGTGAGAGGTGATACTTGTTGTCACTTGTTGTGACAGATATCAAACAGAACGGATTGCTTTCATCGTTGATTATATTTCATCACAAGGAGAATCCATGCAGATTGGAGGTCCTGCTGTCTTTGCATGTGTTCAGTACTCACAGCTCATCTGCTCATTTCTAAAGCACCTCCCCCTCCAAATTATCTAGCACACAGAATAAAAGCTTCAGCTTCAATTTCCCAACCTGCTACACCTGCATCATAAAAACATACACAAGATGGGTGGCTGCAACATAGTAACCACCACAACATAAAACTCATCTATGGGAAAATACCTTCACAAT
Source organism: Nannoperca australis (assembly GCA_036023655.1). Taxonomy (NCBI): domain Eukaryota; kingdom Metazoa; phylum Chordata; class Actinopteri; order Centrarchiformes; family Percichthyidae; genus Nannoperca; species Nannoperca australis. Next base: position 14,281 of record JAVQJD010038800.1, on the reverse strand, counting down.
GATGTAGGAGGCGCTGCCATGAGGTGAAATAAAAGTAGAAAGGAGACCATGCAAAAAGTAAAACTGAACTCTTTTAAATTTAAATTAAATGTTATAAAATTTGCATGAGGTGTTTGCAGGCTGGCCTTTTCTTTTTGTGCTGTGTAGGAAAAAAGAAGGAACCGTGAGCTCAAATTTTTGCTATTTTCGCTAAATGCTAATTATGGCATGAGAGAGCACTTCCACCTCCCAGAGAAAGTGCCAGCATTAGCAATGACACCACTGTTTGCACATCTCATGTCATAAATTCTTAAAATGTAATTCTTATTCTTTATTTTTAGTTTGCTACTGTTTTCCTTGGATGTAATATGAAACCCAGTAGTCCCTATCAAATCCTCCATATGGTAGTTAAAGGAATAGTTTGATGTTTTGGGAAATAATCTTCACTTTCTACCGGCATCTGTGAGTCTCACTAAGAAGAAGAAAATCACTGTTTTATGTGCTTTGAGTTAAGCTAAGCTAATTGGCTGCTGGCTTTACCTACACATCAGAATACAGACATTAAGAGTGATATTCATCTTCTGATATAACTCACAAAATTCCTTTAAAGATGTACTTAATAGGCAAATTAAGACACTTTTTAAGAGTTTCTGATGTATTGTGTTATGCAATGTGTACTGCTAAATTTGGATTTTTATATAAGAAATTGAGGGTCTAAGGATTGAGGGGCCTGTGAGAGTAATTTGTGATTTTGGGGTATGAAGTCAGATTTATTTGACTACATGGACATCGTACCTAAACAAATACCACCTTTTCTCAGTATACAGGGACTGTTTTCCCACCAGAGTTAACATGAAAACAGGAGCTGAAAATAAAATTAAAAACTAAACAAGAATCGGGGAGAATAAACACCAAAACTACCGTTAAAAACGTGCCTGAAGCCATTCAAGACATTGAACATGACTAGGACTCCCAAACTACAACAACAACGTTGCGCACACACATAATGGCCGCACGCTCATCTGAGCTGAAATAGGCCAGGCGCTGACTCACAGCTCAAAGTGACCAGTGACACTGACTGTAATAAGATGAGACTCACTCTTGGCTGTAGGATTTACATCCTCATGTTATGCAAATCTCCTCTCCAAAAAACACAGCTCCTTCAGCTCACCTTCTGTCCAACTTCTCCGTCACAGCCTGCACTTCAGTACGGGATGCACACCTCCAATGCACAGTATGTTTTAGCAGTGGCTCTGTATTTATAGCACACAGTGGCGCTACAGAAGATGGCTGATGTTCAGTGAGTCCATTATTGCTATTAAACACCATTATGGTTACATAAATGTGAGGTGGGGGCGAGCCCACTTCAGCTGGAGAGTGTGCATGCGGAAGTAAGATGTGGGGGTGGATGAAGAGTGAATCACAGATTACTGAAAGGCGATGGAACAGCGCAGGTGATCCAGGTGAGCCGCAGCTTGTTGCGGCTGGGAGTCGGAGGTGCTTACGTGAGAGAGAGGGTGAAGTGAAAGCGCTGGCGGAGGCCCTTGAAGGTCAGGAAGGAGTGCGAGGGGAAGTTGCGCGTGGTCATCTCACAGTAGGGCTTCTCGTAGACGCCCGGCAGACAGTCGCACTTGAACCCGCCGACCAGCAGGTTGACACAAGAGCCGCCGTTCTTGCAGACTCCCGAAGCACAGCGGCCCGAGCGGGACGACAGCTCGCAGCGCTCTCCTGGAAACAGAAAGATGGATGGAGAGAAAGGAAAGAAATGAGGATTAATATTGTTTGTGACAAAGAAGCATCACCTCAGTCATCCCTGTGGCTTCCTCCCCAGGGACTCCACACTGCTGTGTGCTTTCCTTCTGTCAGCTGCCCTATATGTGCCGTTATAGAGATGTAACATTATACACCTGAAATATATATACAGCCCTACTGTTTCAGCATAACAAATTATAACATTGTGGAAAAGTGACTCAACAGTCAGAATTATGAGCACTGTTTTCTCTTTAACTGTGTCTGCCGTTTGAGTCTCTCTCTCTCTCTCTCTCCTCTGTGTCACACCCAGCATGACTCGCCCTCCTCCCTCTGGGGACATGGTTGCAGTTTTTGCTGCATTCACATTCAGCGGGACAACTCGATGTCTGAAAGCAGTGAGCTGGAAGTGTTTATGCATTCAGACTCTGAAGCAGTCGAACAAAATGATTGCAGCTTCTGCAGACTGTGGTGACTCATGAAGATTACTTTCATCTGTTTCACACCTAACACGCATTCGATGAGTTCATTTATTACAGTTCAACCAGAAATACAAAATTCAGTAGTGTCGTGCCTATCAATCAGACTTTTCCAAAGTGAACATATTTTGATGCTTTACATTATCAAGACATATCAAAGTTAAGTTATGGATCACATGCAGGGCTACGATGAAATTGATAAATGATTGAAAAATGTCTCCAAAAACCAACGGTATTCAGTTCACTATCACATGAGATCCTCCTCACAATTGACAAGCTGGCATTTCTTACTGAGAAACTATCCTAATAGTTGCAGATTGACTTCCTGTCAATCAACTAATCAATTTAACAACGAATCATTTGGGCTCTTGTCATAAGTTGAAATTATGCCTTTTTGAAATGCTGATATTAGTTTGTCGACGCTGACATCTGATCTTTTCACCCATTTTCTCACCAGAGCCAAAATATAACTTTCTAAATTAGATTTTTTTTCTAATCAGACTTTCATAATCAGATCAAATCAAGTTTTAGTCCATCAAATAAAAAAGAATAAAGCTTTAGTTATATTCCACTGACTCATATATTGAATCACAAACAATTTATGGAGATTCATATTGAGTTGACCTGAGGCAAACCACCACCCCTGCAGCACTGATCACATTAGGGCTGACACAGATATTCAACAGAAAATGAATCCACATCTATTTTGATTAAATCATTAAAACTTTCAGTCAATTTTAAGCAATAAGAATCTTTCAGATGTGAATATTTGGAGGTTTTCTCTTTCTTATCTTTGGGTTTTGGACCGCTGGTCAGTAAAAACACACTTCAACCTTTTCTGACACTTTATAGACAAAACAATTCATTGACTAACCGAGAAAATAATCAACCGATTAATCGATGGTGAAAAGTATTTGCATCGAGGTGAACTGTGAGGGGCAGAATGAGGCACAGGTCACACCAGGCCAACAAAGCAAACAATTTGAAGGAGAGGAGCAGTACAGCAGTGTGCCAGACGCGCACAATGAAACTGTGTCCCTGTTGAGCCTCCATCCTCCTCCGCCCCGCAGTCCGGCTCACATGAGCCGTTTGTCTGGATGCTCCGGATGGGAGGCTGCGCAGGTTGCTCAGGCGAGACTGCGCTCTCCCATGCGTGAGCTGGAATCTGTGTCAAAGCAGCGCAGTCAGCAGTGTGGAAGACCTCCGCTGTGTACTGAAGCACTACTGTAACACTGACACACACACACACACACAGCTCACATCTTAATCCAGCACCACTGACACACAGGCCTTTTAGTTACTCTTTGAATATTAATCACTCTATTCACAGTCCGCCGAAAGCAAGTTTCTTTGTTTCATTGCTGTTGTTGGGGTGCGTCTGTTCAGTCAAAAGGAATTCAAGATGCTGGATGAGACGTTTAAGATGCCGATAATGACCCTAATCACACAACATCTTTTGATTTACAGAGAAACTTCATTCAGAAAACAGCGATTAAACTTTCAATAAGGCAACACGAATTAGAAACTATTTTAAATTGATACTTAATGTTTATGAATTCGTGCTTTACAGTTTACTTATAACGTGTTGTAAAACCTAACGAAAATGTTGGGTTGCCAGGTTGTGGCCCACATTTATCTGGTTTATATGTTCTGCCAACATAGCTTGAACTCGTCCCATGAACTGTTGACCTCCTCGAGGAAAGCGGCAGAGCATCGAGGCAAAACGTCTTGTTAAAGATTTACTAAACAACTGCAGGATTAATGACTTACTGTTAAACCGTTTATCACAGAAGAATGTTTTAATTGAGGTTTCTTTGACTCGTATGTTCACAATCTCGTATCCAAAAGATCAGTAAATCATCATGCTTTATAATGATTTACTGATCTGTAAGACACCAATAAATTGTCTTTTAACCTCAAGCAAAGTACGTCCCATTCTAAAGTGGTATAGAAACGTGTAGCATGTCTCGGTGCCACTCTGTTTCAGAAGCAACAAAATGGAGCCTAATAGCCGCTCTGCCCCGTCAGCTCACGATGTTCTTTCTGATGCGTCCTGGTGACAGCTACTGCTGACCGAAAAGCCTTTCTGTTACAGTGCTGTCTGTCTCTTTATTAATTCAGCAGCTTGCTGTTGGCATTAATCTACTTGTGTTTCTTTAAGCATTCACAGTGGTCAAAGACTGCATCAGCAAACAGAGCGGATGCTTGGATGGTGGGAATTCAGTCTGAGTGACACCGAGATGTGCTTTACTGTGGGAAATACATATTGTGTGCATTTGCATTTTGCTACAAATGTATATAGATCTGCCTCACTGACACCTGATAAAATGGTTTTCAGTGTTCAGTTCATCCCTATGGGACGTCTCCAGCACAGGTGCTGCTGAAGCTTCACGTTGCCAGGTGAGCAGCACAGCAGGGAGGTGATGGGCTCGCAGTCACAATTCTACAGAATATCCTGATCAATAATTCAGTTCAAACACGTCTCCTGTGCTCTGTTTACGCTCCTCTGTGAGTCCATCCTGGTGCTCACACCCTGTGTGTGCTGCCAGCATGAATCATTAAGGCAGCAAATCACACAGACACCAGAGATCCTGTTTTTATTTAGATGCTTCAGCACTTTGCTCTTTCATTTCTGTTTTTGGTTAATAAAAGTCAATATATGCTGACCATATACTAACATTATCTAGACTGTATATGACAAGACGTCTTTCTGCTCGTAATTGCAATTAAAGTGAAAATCAAGGTGTGACTGCCTACACAAATTTAACGCAAAATAATTCTTGTTTTTGTCAAACATTAAATCATTAAAAGCAGGTGATAATTTATCTGCTTAATGAATGTAGCATTTTATTGCTCATCATGCATCATAAATTGATCACAAAAAGAGAGAAAACAACAAAAAGGTGCAAAATGTGACAAAGGAGCCTAATAAGATGTGGCTTGCTGAATGAACACAATCGTGAAATTTAAGCCACTGGTGCAGTTATTCAAACTAAAAGCTCAGACCAGAAAACAATCAAGAGCAGTGTTCAGTTGTTCAGTATTAGATAATTTAAAAGATGTGGTGTAACTGTGCAAACTGTTTCTGCAGAGGAAGTTTCCTCAGCGATCGTAAACCTGAACGGGTGTGTCTGGGCTGCTAGGTAACAGGCGAGCATCCTCTCCTGAGTGATACAGAGAGAGCGGATCCCTCCAGACACGCCAAAGACAACAAGCTCGGGGAAGCTGAGAGCAGGATCCACGTTCAACAGAGACTCAACCACTCAGGATTATGAAGCTGAATACTGAGTTAAGGTGATCAATAACAGAGTAGGTACACCTTGAGGTGTATTTGTGATCAGATCTTCTCATCACATTAGTCATCTACAGCCTGAGGGACAAAAACACACTCTCACACAGCGATGCAGCAGTAAAGACCCAGAATAAGTCTACTGCACCAAAACAACAGTTTGCTGGAAATACATTGCTTTTAAATACATTTTGGTCTTATAAGCAGTTTTATAAGCAAATTATCTGAATCACTACCGCTGCAGTTATAGCAGCCTGGGATCTGTGCTCCATCTCTCCGCTGTCTACTAACCAATAACGTCATACAATTCTAAAAAAATACTTGAAAAAAGGAAAATATTTCAAACTCTGAGAGGTGGGATACAATTTTAGACTGTACATGACAATAGCGACACGTCCTGACTTCATCAAGTCAAGCAGGTATCCAGATGTTTACAATCCACATTAAAAACTCCTGTTATCTTACGTACAAAAATGATTCAATAAGTTCCACACAGTGAAGTGTACATATCGTCAGTCTGAGAAAAAAAGAGAACTGGTGTTGGTTCAAAATCGATATTGGATGAGTTGAGGTATCTTAATAGGAGATTTTAAAAAGTCTGGTGATGAACACAACAACAGAATGCAAATGCTCTGATTTTAAACGGTCCATGTGCCTGGCAACGATGTGTTTTTTATCCATGCCATCTCTCAGAGGCTAATTGTAGAGGCTTTCAGTGCTTGGCAGGTGTAGATTTCAAACACTTATGTGAGATGATTTGAAAAAATGAGAGTGTGAACATACTTCAGTTTTTGTTCCAAAAGCATGTCTGCGCATTAAAACATCACAAATGCATTGTGGATCATTGAATGAATTACCAGAGGGAAAAAAAACTGCTTCTCATCACAGAGAGGCGGAGGTCAGCAGTTAGCTGATGAATGATGATCACAAACACGACAGTTTCAAACAGTCTTTGAGCCTTTAAAAAAAAAAAAAAGTGCATTGCTCACGCTGTGATTTAAGGGAAACATGTGAGAAGTAAAGGAGGATAAGGACCTGTTGTTCGACATCTACAGAATGACTCAGCCGCTCCGAATCATTCACTCTCTCTCCTTTTAAAGAACGGCAAACATGATGGCTGTTATATTTTTTCATGTTCTTTCCTGCGACCATCTGGCAACGCCTACGGTCCAACAGTCACACACACACACACACACACACACATACACACACTCATTCCAGATTGTCCATCCAACTTTCTTACACACATAATCACAGCTATTCAGCACTTAGCTACCCACCCGAATCACATAGAGTGAGCAATTTAGCACTCACACACACACACACACACACACAATCTCTACCACAGTGTGGACACTGGTGAACTCAACGCTCACTAAAGCAGAACAGTGGGAGTTGTAGATCATAGAGGAAAATGCATCAAATAAAACCTTGTTTGATCAGACTGCGTGACGGATGTCTCATCTCATGAGACGTGATGCAAACACCTTAAATCATCAACTACAACACCACATTCAACTCTCAGATAACTGGACATGTCCTGCATACTGGATCTAACGGCACCCGGGTCCAAACCCCTTGCTGATGGTGATTAATGTAGTTGACTGTGGTCTGAAAATACACCCACTTCACCCACTCACACGTTCACTCTCCGTCTCTGCCGATTCACGTTAAAAGCACCTACAGTTCAGCTCCAACACCCACAGCTGTGCATAAGAATATCTAAGTGCCACTCAACCTGGACTGAGTGACTGAGCCCACACATTCAAACGCCGACACTATTTCAGGCATTTCATAAACAGGGGGGGAAAAACCTTTTAATGTTTGACGAGGAATAACGGAAGGAATGCCATTACTGTCTGAGAGCACAAAGACAACAACGTGAATATCTGCAGTTTCTGCTTCCCAGTTTAGATTTTTCCTTTCAGGGGACTTTTTCTTTTGGCAGCAACTGTGATCTGTAGTTTTATTTAAAGTAATCATTTCGCAGCCAATGTGAAAATCAGATTTTTACAAAAAGGACAGAGTGAAGTGGTCCTTCAGTAGCTCGGCTTGTGCTACTAAATGAGATGAGTACAAAGCTGCCGAACACCTGCACATGAATATCATGACTCTGTGAAGTATTGTCTCCAACAACAATAAATGTAGAATAAATATCTGATATGTACATAGTTAAATACCGTATATGTAACATTGAACTTTTTTTCAACCCTTCCCTACTTAGCATTTATATGTAGTATATAAACAGGTTATAAATGGTGTATAACGCACTACACTTTAGATTAAAGCTGATTTAAGTTGGTGAATTAATTAAGTATTTATTTATTTATCAATATTTGGAACGACCTGGCTGAGGAGACAAGGCTTGCAGAATCAGTAACTTTATTTAAATCACTTCTTAAAACCATTTTTATAGACTGCATTCATGTGACGTCTTCTTTATTGCTTTTAATGTTATTAATTATTTGTATTTATATTTATTGATCATTCATTTCTTACCTTGCTGTGTTTTGCTTCATTGTCTTTTTATTGCTTTTCTCATAAATTAAGTAAAAGTAACAACGCCACAGTGTAAGTAAATAAAAGTCCTTCCTTAGTTACTTTACACCACTGCATATAATATACCAACGGGTGCTTCAAAGACAAGATGAAACTCTAAATCACATTAAAAAGTCAGGGTTTGACCCACTTAACCTCTCAACAGAGAGAGGGGGCAACTACCCAAATATTCATACTATATACATTAGCATATTCAATTAACTTCCTCTTTAAACTCCTTTTCAACTTCTCCCTTTTACCCTTAGCCATAAAGCGAGTGAGCAGACAAATTTCTGGAGCAGAGACCGAATAACAATTCCTGCAACTGGTTATCATTTCTGCTGCCAACAGCAATAAATTTGTTCTTCATTATCACTAGAAATAGAAGCTTCTGTCCTCTGCGTCTCGACATACTGTGTGCTTTGGGATATATATATTTTTTTTATCTATTTTTTTAACACAGGAAATATTATAGCCAGGGAACACTCTCCATCTGTAGCCATCTATAATTCATAATTTCCTTTCTTTATTCCACTCAGTGATACTACTCTGGACAGCGAAACCGCTGTTGTTTTCTTCACTGCCAAAAATTCTGCACAAAGAAAAGATTTCTCTGCAAATCCCCAGCCTTTAAATAGACATCAGCAAAGAAACAGAGGTTTGTTATATCACCGTTCTTCCAGTTCTTTGGATGTTAGTTTTGAAACACAGTCCACTCCCACAGCTCAGGGTGACGTTTTGAGTGTAGGTGTACAGGTTATTCAATGGCAGCAGGACACAAAAAGGGAAATGGACTTTGATCTAAAATGAAACGTATAAACTGGAGCGTAAAGAGATCTTTTCATCCTCAGAATACAAGATTTAACTCTTTTAGCAGAGCACTGTGATTAATGCCAGACTTGAAAAAAAGCCAATTCAACTTGATCAGGTAAATAAACCAGACAAAGAACGAACCAACAGACTAAACTGCTGTGCAGCTCCAATTAAGGCAATCTACTACTTCTTCTACTACTAATTCCTATTGTTTATAGGCTCATGTTTGTTCGTTTACTTCCGCTCTGGCTGACTGCAACAGGGATACTCAAATCAATAACTCATCACTCAGCCTTTGTCTTCAGGGCTGTGGTCATCAGTGTACAGGACAGTCTGTGTCTATAAAGAGGCAGGTTCAATAAAGCTGAAGAGGGGAGTGAATGGCACAGATGTAGACATTAAAGCCCCCATGGGATCTTTGTGAAGGAGGAGAAATTAACATTTTGAAGGCTACGTGTGGACAGCTTGGTGCCCTTTCACCTACTAGCGGCGTATCTTCTGAAGACCGGCAAATTATTCAGTGGGAACTCACGTGGGACAGATTGCTGAACCCCATCATACCTTAGCAACAAGGCCATGTAGCCATAAATAGCATACTTTCTAGCTTACTTGCTAACTCACAAGGTTAGCGTTAATTACCTAGCTAGCTAGCTACAACTTGTAACATCTGTTAGTTACAGCTCTAACTTATTCCGCCCCATGGACACTACAAGTGACATTAACATAAAGTCTCCACATCTGACTCAGCACATTAAGTCAATATTTTGCACAATCCATCGTCTTCCCTACTTGGCGATAAACCTGATTGTTATTTCAGCCATTTTCCCGCTACAAATAAGAAGCCTGCTTTTGTTTATCTCTGCGTAAAATAAGAGATGCATTTCTTTTTAAAATTACAATGAATTTTGAGTGGTAAATCTTGCCCCGTTATTACTGTGAACTGCATTTTGTGTCAAGCGAGAATGGAAAACTTGCGAGGGGTAGCAACAGTAACCAAGGGAGGTCATTTGGTTAATGAAGCCAAGAGATGAGACTGACTGAAAAAAGAAAAACATCACTGCTTCATCAGTAATTAAGTTTATGTAAAATGAGGGCTCTCACCTGTGTAATCTTCAAAGCACTCACAGGTGTATCCTCCCTCTCTGCTGCGACACACGCCGTGGGCTCCGCAGGGTTTCGAGTAGCAGAGGTCGATCTCCGTCTCGCAGTAGTCTCCTGTGAAGCCGGTGGGACAGCGGCAGCGCAGCCCGGCGATGGGGTGGATGGGCCGGAACAGGATGGTATCTGATGCAACAAACGGCGCCAGGCTGTCGAACTTCAGCACAGACACGCACTTCATATAGTTCTCACATGGCTCACGAAGGCAGATGTTGTCGTCAAAGGGGAGAACTTCCTGGGAGGAAATCTTAGTGAGAAGGCTGCGGTTCAAGTACAGCCTCTCCTGGAGTTCCTCCGAGCCAAAAAACTCCCCACCTCCACCATCAACCCCTTTCCCAGGCCTGTCCCCTCCTTGGTCGAGACCTCCAGGGTGCTGGTGTCCTTCCCCCAACACAGGCATGGCCACAGACAGGCTGACGTTGAGGATGCGAGCGCTGACGTCCGTGTCGTCTTGGATGTTAAAAATGACGACATCTTCCGGGGCGGCAGACAGGACGCGGGCCACACCGTCCAGGAACTGGGCGAGCAGCAGGGAGAGGAAGTGCTCCTGGGAGGTGTTGGCCAGCCGCAGCGTGATACTGTTGGACAGCATTTCATCGGTGATGATGGTGACTTGGAGAAGACACTGTGCTGACACTGAGTGGACACCATCTGAAAACGACCAGAGGAGAAAGGAAAAGAGTGGTTAACGTCAGACTAATGGAAATTTCAATTTCAATTTTGGAGCTAGCGGCTGTGACCCAAAATAAGTCTTTTATACAAAATGAGTGAGGAACATGGCGAACCATAGATGATTGGGTTGGATGAAGATCCTGCATGTACTCCAAGTGTATGTTATGTCGTTTAATTTCATCCACAGCACTTTTCGGATGTTTGCTTAATAAATCCTCAATCAAACTCAATCCAATGAAGAAGGCTGTGTGATGTGGTTAAAAGCTCCTGAAAAAGTGGGTAAGTGGCCAATGACTTGGGATTGTAAATGATAAACGATAAGGCTGGGGATTTTGTATATTTTTGTAATCATCAAAAATCCCATTAAAACATTAAGTCCAACAATGTGTTTCTCAAAACTCTGACTTTTCTACTGTGTGGCCCAAGACCACTGGTTGGTACTAAGGACATATTTCATAAAAACCGGTCACTTAGATTTCTTTCTTAATGCAAATTTATTTCCTAAAACCATGTATGTTTACAGCTGCATGGGCACCGTAGCTTTTAGCAAACGTTACTCAGACATGAGTAACGTTAATACACATTTGTTTCTCTAGAGAGTATTTTCAGCAGCAGGACAGTGTAGTTGGGATCAACTCAAAATAAGATAAACTACAGTGCCCACGTTCGTTTTAATGTAGGAACACATGGACAACAATGGAGATTATATTAGGCTTTTCATACACAAGCAAAACTTAATAGTCGATTAAATACATTCTTTGTTTTGGTCTTTTTATGGAATTTGTTGGCAATAAGAAAAACATAGGTTATCACCAGACTTATCATTGAAATGACAGGAACCTTCAAACATTTTAATGTGTTATTGTATTAAAAGATGAGATGATAAACTTGAGTCCTACAAAAACCAGCGGCTGCAGCATCAACACCTGGGGCAGCTGGTACAACAGTAAATGCAGGACGAATGCATGTGCTTTCTGCAAAGGCTGCTCATGTATCAGTGGGTTCAGGTATTTGCAGTAGACCCACATGTCTAAACAGAGTAAACGGTTGTTACTGTAAATGCAAAACTGATAAGCTCATAATGAAGGACTTAACAGCACGAGTTGTATATAAATTGACGCTTTGATCACCACTCAGTTTGTTCCTCATGTGCCAGAACAGATAACAGACATATGCCAAGACTAAGAGAGGAAAAGTTTAGGTTTTCTTTTAATACATTCCAAGTTTCTAATCAGCAATTTCACACTCGTATTCACAACTCCCTCTTTGTTGTCTTTGTCCGGAAGCAGAGATTCTACTTCATTATACATGCCATACTGAAAGCCTTAAGTCTCAAATTCAACGGTTGCAGCATTTCTCAGCTCAGCAAATCTCTTGTCTTTTATCTTGCTGTTTGGATAGCAGATCCCTGTTCATGTTTTATCTTCTATACATTCAATTATTTGGCTTTGACATGTAGTGTTTTGTCTTCTATTATACAGTAGCTCTTGACTGTACAATACATTAATTCCGGTGTTAGGCTTTATTTATTTGTAGATGTTGCTGTTGGTTAATAAAACATGAATGATTCTGTTTCATTATGTGGTTTTGCATGACAAATAAAGCAAACGTACCCCATTTACATTGACATATGACTCTGTTACGCTTATTCTCTTGCTTGTTTTTCTACTGTTACCACATTTACAAAAACATTTCAGCTGAAAGTCACTGACGGGAGTAGTCAGAGCCCTGCTCACTGAGGAGTAAAATTATAATGAAAACAGACTCAATCCTAAACTGTCCAATCACAAAGAATAAATAACACAAAGGGAGGTTCTATTTGTCGCTAACAAGCACAAAACCTATGGATTTTAGTCAGTTACAGCTTCAACGTCACTCTAAATCCAGCAGATAGAAAAATTCTGCAATAAACGTACAACTTGGAGCCTGGATCATTCAGCTCTCTGCCCGAGTAACGAGTCACAGTCATCCCCATAGACGCACAACAAACCGTTTGCATTGCCTCGGCCTAAAAATGCTTCCCTTTACCTGAAATCATTTCCCAATTTATTTCAAACCCAGTTGTTGAATGTTGCCTTAATATTTGGAACCAGTTTAGACGTTAAAAGTATATCCATTTCATTTGAAGTGCATGGTTTAAACATAACATTTTAATTTGAAGCATCAAACAGCAAAATGCCTGAGTTCACTTGCCTTGTCAAAGCCTGGCCTGTATGTGATGTTTAGCAGAAAAACTCCAGATGTTATTAATGTTTTAAAACCTAAGTCTTTGGTTTTCAGATGTGTAGTAAGAAAATGTGTGTGTGTTTACAGCAAGCCCATGTAACTTCTGCTGAACGGTGACAACAGCTGGTAAATACATGATAAATAAATATGGGAAAAATCTGAATTTTCTTTCATTTCCAGTGAAAGAGTCATAAAGCAGTGCACTGACACAATAATGTCAGTTACTGTACACATAAATATATAGCTAAAATATTAGCATTAGCTCCCACAGCTCCCACTGTTCATACCAGTCCAAGTAAGGCTGGAGCAGTAAAACCCCTCAGTGTATCAAACTGACCAGTGGTGCATTACGTTGCATAACATTTGTTAGAAGATTATGTCATTTTGTCGTAAGACTTCTCTCAAAAGTTACAAAGTGTCACTTTGAGGTCACAGAGGGAGACCACTATCATTTTGTCTATTGCACCGCTGGCCTGCGGGTTTCTGTAGCCTCCAGAGCAAACACAAAACAAGCTTAATCAAATCAAATGTGTCATGAAAACAAGCTTCGGCCTCTCCCTCCAAAATAATCAATGGGACACTTTGTTTTGGGGGCATCTGGACGCCGGCCAGAGAGCAGAACCTGCAAGCAGAACTCACAAACAAACAGCACTGCCCAAAGTTACCAGATCCCTGTTTTGGCACTGGGCGAGTTTAAACACAGAGTGCCAAGGGAGGGGGGAGGAAAAAGGAGGGGCGGGGGGTGGTGGTGGTGGGGGTCATAGAGGAAGTGAGACAGAGAAGCATGTTTGACACGGCTTTAATCCTCCTGCTTTCAGTCAAGCACTTCCAGCACTGTAATAATACGGGGCTTCGCAGAGGAAGTGGGGAAACAAATCAAAGGGCCGAGACAAGCAGGGTCGCTCCTCTAATTCACACTTTACTGTAAACACATTCTCTTTCTCTCACACACACACACACACACACACACACACACACACACACACACACACACACACCTGTGTACACAAGGAAACACTTGCATATAAGAGGGGAGAAAATGACCGGGAACAGTTCACAAATCGGGCTCTACACTCTCCAAGAGAGGACCAATTTACAACCAGAGATGCAACTGATGATTGTTTAATATTTAGTTAATCTGCTGATTATTCTTTTGATTCCTTAATTAATCCTTTAAGCCAGTGGTTTCCAACCTGGGGTTCAAAAACCTTCCAAAGAGTCATGAGATAATGAAAAGGATAAGAAAGTCTGACTTCTCTTCTATATATATACACTACCGTTCAAAAGTTTGGGGTCACATTGAAATGTCCTTATTTTTGAAGGAAAAGCACTGTACTTTTCAATGAAGATGACTTTAAACTAGTCTTAACTTTAAAGA